>ML294405.1:0-23382 GCA_005239495.1 Nicotiana undulata
TATATATATATATATATATATATATATATATATAGCTTCTTTGACCCCCAAATTTGGAGTATTCTACTTTCATGCAATTCACGGGATTCAACAAGCAATCGTTATTTCACGATCAAGGGTGTAATACTCTTTGAAGTAACGGTCCTTATATATCATATTAACAATCGAAATATGGTCGACAGAAATTGGATCTTACAAATCATAAGAATGGCGCCTCTAAGATTCAATCATAAACTACTTTGCCTCGATTCTATGTTAACTCATATAAAATAGTATTTAATTTATACACACTGTATATTTTTTTCGGCGAATGGTGTGCGACTGTGCGCTTGATCACCCTAGGCATAGGGTAGCTATGCCATTGTTTGACACCCTTGTTCAAGATAGAACTTATGGAATGAGGTACATGCGGTACTGCCTTGCTTACACGGAAGCACAACCCAAGTGGAGCGATGCGCATATCCTAAGCTTTTATGAGCTTCAGGGTTTAAGCGTGAGCCTTTAACAATATTGGACAAATTTAACATACTGTCGAAGCTGCATCAAAAGAGTAATACTAGAAAAAAATAAAATTGACAGGTTGTTCGATCGGACAGTGATTAATCTTTTTCTTCTCCTACCAATCGTGGTGTGTTAGTAACAATGAGAACCACTAAATTGTAAAGTATGAATTAGTAGCTAATTAGATACAAAATTCAGATGCGTGTCCTCTGTAAAGCCAGTTATTTGATCATAAAATTGTAAATAGGTAGTGATTAACTGTCAAAGTCACCATATTTCAATGTCAATTAGCTATTTTTATGATGTCACGCCTGAGGAAATTCATCCAAGAAACGGGAAATAGTGGACTGACAGCTAGAACATATCATCTACTCCTACTAATATTATAGAGTTCAAATGTGGATAAGTTAATTAATTATGTTTTAAAGGAACAATTAACTATAATCTTATAATTATTAATTATGCATCAATTGATGCTCGTACAATATGCCTCTATAATAATATCTCTATTCCAAAAATGCTGGGTATAACGGTTGGGAAAACAAGATCGAGAGTTGTATTTTATTATGGAAAGTAACGCACAAGATTTAGGCATTCTCTTGTTAAAATTTTGATTATTGACTGCAATGTCTTGTCAGCCAATTTTTTTTTTTTCTTTTATAAAAAAAGTAAACCAGAGTTAAGTCTACTAGGTGTAATAACCGTGAGGTCATGATTTGGGAAGACCAATCGTATGCCAAAGTCCTATAAGAGAGAAATGTTACTCAACATTTTCAATTTATTTGAATCTAATTTCTTTATAATTCGTGCCAAATATAATGACTTATTTTCTTAAATTGAAATAATTCATCTTTATGCAATGACTTATAACCTTATTTTATATTATAAGTTCAAAAGTCTTCTATCGTTTTTTAAATTTCGTACTCAGTCAAATAGGTCACATAAATTAAAACGGGTATCTTTTACACCTTATTTTTATTGAAATGGTAAAGTCGTACAGGTATGATTAAATTAGAACAGATTTTATTTGATTCCTCTTATTTTCTTATAGCTTTCAACATGAGTTGTTGGGCTATTTGAAGTTAAAAAAATAAACACATTATATTAATTTGTTCTGGGAAATGTACGTTTCACGTGTCTCAGACGTAATTGAAACTCTTTATTGCCAAAATACCAGCTATAAGTGTTTTAAAAGATAGGGGCGTGAGACGGAATATTTTATTTGATACAGGACGAGACGTAAGTCTCGAGACATGAGGCATAACCCCATATTTTTTAAGTTTTTTAATTTATAAGTTAATAATATAGCATTATAACACAAAAGATATAAAAAGTACGTTCAAAGTTCAAGAAAACGGAAAAAAGTTAAAGAAACTCATAGAAAATAAAATGTGTAGCAGGTTTTACAAATATAAATAATGCAATAATGTTAAAGTTACTAATAAATCAGCTATTACGTATTAAATTTCAAACAATTATAAATTATAATTTCTGATAAAAAATATTATCAAACTGCATATTTTACCTTCCTAATAATAAATACACTATAAATTTTATTAATACTATAATTTAAAATTATTACTCCTTCATGAGTAAATATAAAATTATTTTTAAATAGAAAAATAATTGATGCATAATAATTTTGAGAGACATTGAACTAAGATACGAAGATCTAGCAAGTAAAAATATAAATTTTGGCTATTAATTTGCACACAAAATATTCAAATGATATACACCTCATAATGATCTCAATTAGTAAATATGCAAGCGAGCCCCGCGCATTGAGTGTAGGCGTGTTTAAGGCGTTTAGTCAGGCACTTTAGGACGTAAGCATCACAGAATTAAGCCTCACAGAATTAAGCCTCACATATAAGCCTCAAGACGCTTTGATAGTGCCCCACCCCCTCAAGGCGCTTTGATAGTGCCCCACCCCGAAACGAGCCGGAGGGCGAGTCCCAAAAAAGCCTTTAAAAACATTTCTACCTACTATGTGTTTCAGATTTGCTGTTTGCATTTCTTAATTAAATAATGTACATTACATAAACAGTTTATTAAATTATAGTAGTACCTAACCACCTCTAGCCTAGTATATGTAAATGTAAGTGTCACAATCGTACATATAAATTTATTGAGAAATTAACCTCATTTGTTTAATGTATTTTAGTTTCTTCTTTTCTTAATTATTCTAGCCACTCCTATTATTTAATTAAATTGAAACTTTTGTCTTGTTTTGTCCTAATGACGTTTTTTTTTTTTTTTTTTTTTTTTTTTTTTTTTTTTTTTTTGTTCTTCCCAAGTTAGCATTAGAAGGCAATGGTAGTTTCTAGGTTTTCAATGGAAGGGATTATGTGCAAAAATCTCATAACTCACATATCAAACAGGCAATTATTAGGTCTGAATATCAGTTAATTAGCAAAGCTTGTTTAACCACCAAGGTATTGAAAAGGATGGCACTAACATTTTCATCTAGCTGGATCATGCTGATATATACACACACCTTAATTGGGTGAAAATCTCCAATATGAAGGGAAAAAGAAATGCTGAGCCAGTTTCCTTCTTGATGTTGAGTTCTCTAGGTTTTGAAAAGAAAAAAAATTATTAATGTTAACACTTTGAATCATCATAATTAACTTTTACTCAAATTTGGCACTTAAGTTTCTTATTTCCCCCTAAAATTAATGTTGAAATAGAGAAGTTAAGATAATAAAGCTATATATGAGCGTATATGTATTGGGGCGGATCTAATGCATTGATTATGAGTCCGTGAATTCAATAGCTTTTGCATAAAATTTGTATTTTTATTTATAAAATCACTAAATATTTATAAAATTTTGATTATGAATCAAGTTATTATTGTAATATTAACTTAGGAGCATTGTAGAAATCAATAAACTTCTAATTTTATATCCGCCCCTATTAATTTTGTATATGGTCAAATCCGGGCCCACCTGATTTTGCTGATTAACCGAGACCAGGGTGATGGGTTGAAGATCGACCCCGTAATAAATCAGACCGGGTACGAGGATAAAATATCGTGTTCGGGATTCGAGGTACCTGTCGAGATCGAGACAAGTGATGATCGAGACCAAATGAGATAGACATCGATTAAGACCGAAGATAGCATAATAACAGAAAGGCGAGATATCCATGACTGGTAGAGAGAGGATCATGGAGGAATATCGGAACGGGTCAAATCAAGAACGTATATTTAGCTAATCATGGGATTTTTTCTTCTGTAATTAAAACAATACCATAAGTAGAATTCCTCTACTATATTAAAGGGAGTTCTAATCATTTGTAACACATTATTCACGCGTATCAAAGCAATATGACACTCTCTCTCGCTTATACTCTCTTGTTCATCAATTTACTTTCTACTTCATTATTGTTAGTATCAGACAATTCGAGGGCACACTAGCTTGAGGGTTGAATGGCATTCTAACACTGGTTTGCTTTACTTTATTGTCAATTTACGTTATTTATCATCGCATTTATCAATTGATATTAGGTGAAATCACGTGTCCTTAAAACCACATTATGGGTGTGTTTGGTATAATGGAAAATATTTTTCAAGAAAATATTTTTCGTGGAAAACAAGAAGTAATCTTATTCATTTTTCGGTGTTTGGTACGCAAATTAAGGAAAATATTTTCTCAAGAGTATTCATAAATAATTTAGATACAATAATCATGAAGCCATAAACTTTCGAACTAACAACCTTCCGAACCCAGAAATTTCTTCGAACCACTAAACTTCCGAAACCGCGAAATTTCGAAACACATAAACCTCCGAACTCATAACTTTGAAACTTGTAAAATTTCGAACCTGTAAATCGAAAAATAAACAAATTAAATTTAAAATATATATAAAAACAATCGGGGGGTGGGGAGGGGGTGTGCAGAAAAACAAAAATTTAAAATTACAATAAAAAATAAAAAATAAAATAAAAAAACTAATTTTGTGCGCGGGGTGGGTGCAGAAAAAAGAAAAAACAGAATTTGAAAATTATAAAAAAAAAAGTAAAAATTTGTTTTGTGTGGGGGTGGGATAGGTGGTGTAGAAAAACGATTTTTTTTTTGAAATTACAAAAAAAAAAGTAATTTTTTTTGTTTCGGGGTGGGAATGGAGGGGAGTAGTGGGGTGGGTGGTGACGGAAAAAAAATCCTTTTGGAGAGAGGGCAAGGGATGGGGTTAGGTTGGTGGGTGTGGGGGTGTGAAGTGGATTTGTGAGGGTAGGGAATAGGGTGGGGAGGCTTGAGAAGGAGTTCTTGAAAATATTTTTTTCCTTCAAGATGAGAAAAATAAGTTGATAAGAAAAATATTTTCCAAAATATTTAGACCAACCAAACAAGGAAAAATTGAAAAATATTTTCCGGAAAACATTTTCCTTCATAACAAACACACCCTATAAGTTTAATTGTTATCCGATGTTAAGGGTAAACAGTTTGGCGCCCACCGTGGGGATAATGTAATAGTGATGCCTGATATTAATTCTCATGACACACACACTACTTTACGCTTGTTCTTGTAAGTGTTTTTGATTTCAGGGTCAACATGTCGAACTCACAAGCAGTACCCATACACACCGACAACAACCTTGGTTTTTATGGGGGAAACGACAATATAGACGCCCCGGGGATCGAAGTGACTCAGGCTGACCTCGAGGGAGTACCAATTGCAAATCCTGTCAACGTCAGTTCCTATGTCGCCCTAAATGCAAATCTAGGCGTTGATCCCGAAAATAGCGTCCGCAGGGAAGTTCGATATGGGGGTCGAGGTACGCAAGGCAGAGAAGATGGCGTAGTCAGCCTTCAACTGATATTTGAAATGTTACTGGCTCAACAGGCTGCTATAGAGCAGCTACAAAATCAGAACCGTGAACCAAGTAAGGTCGAACACGAATCCTCACTATAAGCTTTTCACAGGTCTGGACCATTGCCGGAGAGGTCGAATGCCAGCAAATCGAGGACTGGCCCCACCATTATGAAAATGCTCGAGGATCTCATTAAGCGAGTCGAATCAGTGGAAAAGAAGATCGAGGCAAGTGACAAAAAAGTAGAAACGCACAACTCCCAAGTTGACCAAATACCGGGGGCACCACCGGTTCTAAAAGGTTTGGATTCGAAGAAGTTCGTGCATAAGCCTTTCCCTCCAAGTGCTGCTCCGAATCCCATCCCTAAAAAGTTCCGTATGCCTAAGATTCCTAAATATAATGGGACGACTGATCCAAGCGAACATGTCACCTCCTACACATGTGCTATCAAAGGAAACGACTTGGAAGATGACGAGATCGAATATGTCTTATTGAAAAAATTCGGGGAGTACTTTATTGAAAGGCGCAATGATATGGTATCATAACCTACCGCCTAATTCAATTGAATCGTTTGCTATGCTCGCATATTCCTTCGTAAAGGCACACGTCGGGGCCATTAAAGTCGCAACAAGAAAGTCGAACCTTTTCAAGATAAGGCAAAAGGACAACGAGATGCTCAGGGAATTCGTATCCTGATTTCAAATGGAACGAATGGATTTTCCACCGGTCACCGAAGATTGGGTCGTTCAAGCTTTCACTCAAGGCCTTAACATTAAAAGTTCAGTGGTGTCACAACAGTTGGAGCAGAATTTGATCGAATACTCAGCTGTCACTTGGGCCAATGTACACAATTGGTATCAATCGAAGATCAGGGTTGAGGATGGTCAACTGGGGCCCCCTATGGGTCTGTCTATCCTAATAGGCACGTGGATAGAATCAAGAGAGATGTCGACTGGGAACTAAGGTCGAAGACAGATCAATATCAATCGTATAACGGAGATCGTAGAGACATCGAACCTGGGCAAAATTCTGCGCGGAATGAGAGGAGAAATGGGGACTTGGTACCGAGGAATGCCATAGCAAATACCCGAAGTCCAAATGAAGGTACGGCCCCATTTTAATTTTTTCTGTTCTTCGACTAACACTTGTAGGTTATCGACAAAGAGCGGCACAAAGCTTTAGGTATTGGAGCACGCGTCGCACTCTTTTTCCCTTCGATCGATTTTTGTCCCAAATGGGTTTTTCCGACGAGGTTTTTGACGAGGCGACAACAGATCGTGCTAACGTAGAATCAAAGGCCGACCTCAAATATGTGTCATAGACAACATTTAACAGCATCAGAGGTTCCCTGCAATAAACCTCAAATGCTGGGGCATTACCTTTGACGTCAACTTTGTTGCGAGGAACTTACTTCATAATGATGGGATCTCGAGAGGGCCAAACGGTCGAACAAACCGTGCTCACATAGGTCATCCGAGCCCTGGATCGAAACATGTACACATGAATAATCATTTTTCTCAAGAATAAAAGAGAAGTATTTTTTCCCCGCATTTGTCTCATGTCTTAGAAGAAGTTTTCCTACTTTAAAATTCCATGCCTTCAACCTATTATGGAAACAAGTTTAAGGACCGATCATAACTGAAGTTTGAACAACTGAACCTACACTCGGGGACTGTCGTTCGAAAAATAGACGAGATCGAATTACTAAAACTTTGAAATTATAAGACCTTAAAGGCAACCCTCGATTTTTATAGGCCACGACCACCCCACTCGAGGATTGACACTTCGGGCAAGATCTAAGTGAAACGGGAAAATAAGACCAAGAGGCAAGTCCCAAACCAAAAAGGCTACGACCTAACACGGCTTGGAGCCGTCCGAAACCCGTAACAAAATGGTCTTGAAAAAGACGCAAATGAAAGAAAAAAGACAAAGGCCTAAGGACTATTTCTTACTTCGAGTTCGAGGAATCATTATCACTCGATTACAAAGCCCAAGGGCTACCTTAACCCTAGTTCGAGCAAATTCTCACTTGGGACTACCTATCGAGCCCAAGGGCCACCTTATCTCGAGTTCGAGCAAGTACTCACTCGACTATAAAGCCTAAGAGCTATTTTTTAATTCGAGTTCGAGAAATCACTCTCACTCGGTTACAAAGCCCAAGGGCTACCTTAACCCGAGTTCGAGCAAATTCTCACTCGGGGACTTCACATCGAGCCTAAGGGCAACCTTATCTCGAGTTCGAGCAAGTCCTCACTCGATTATAAAGACGAAGGGATATTTTTTACTTCGAGTTCAAGAAATCATTCTCACTCGACTACAAAGCCCAAGGGCCACCTTAACCCGAGTTCAAGCAAATTCTCACTCGGAGACCGAGCCCGAGGACCACCTTATCTCGAGTTCGAGCAAGTCCTCACTCAACTACAAAGCCTAAGATCCATTTTATTTTTGAGTTTGAGAAATGATCCTCGCTCAACTAAAACCTAAGGGTCACCCTACTTCGAGTTCGAGCAAGCACTCACTCGATTATAAGAACTGCACTAGTTTGGATTCGGTCAAAGTGCCTAAAGCCTCAAACTCGTGAATACACTTCCATAAAGCACGAAAGAAGCAATAATTTCATAAAGTAAGAGAAAAGCAATACGTCACAAGGAATTTTTTTTATTTACAAAGGCAGTACAACCCGGTCAAATCCTTTACAAACGGCCCGAAAAGTGGCCCCAAAAACAAAGTAAGTACAGAAGAGAAAAGCAAGAAAAAACGCTAAGGCCTATGAGGTTTGATCTTCATCGGATACGGTTTCCTCATCATCGAGGTCATCTCCTTTTTGCTCGTCAGAGTCATCCTCGGGGAAGGCTAATTTCTGAGTCTGGTGTTCTTCCGCTCGGGCGTTATCAACCTCGGCCATAATATTGAAGCCTTGGTCTTGAGCATCTTCTAAAGCATCCTTCCGAGCCTGCCACTTTGCATGGTCGATCATGCTCCTGGACTTGGTCTCAGTGGACTCAATAACACCTTTGAACTAGGCCACTTTCTCGTCGTCCTGTATGCCAGCTTTGACCACCTCGGAGTTGGCCTCCACGAGTTTGTTGTTGGCCGACTCTAACCGAGATTTGAGTTCCTTGACCTTCTCGGTTTGCACCTTTTAGTTCTTCTATTTTTCAGCTCAAATCTGAGTCTCAGCGGATTCCAACTAGACCTGAACATCATCCTTCATGGAGGCCAAAACATCTATGCTCATTTTATAGACATCGGCCTTAGCCCGAACATCATCCACCTGCTTGCTGAGATGATCGATATGCTTGAGCCTCTGTCGAATCTGCAAAGTTGGGTCGTTAGTCGTTACCTCTGTCTCAGCATCACTATCGTGGAGCATTCGAAATACCTGTTCATCCATGTCGGTATGTTCTTCCCAAGCTGCGACCATGTCAGCCTAGAGTCTCTCGCCAAAGAGCTGATAGATTTCATTCTTCTTGTTGACACTGAACTTTAGCCTTATGCTTCTCTCGGATTCTAATAAAGGCTTCATGATGCAATACCAAATCCTACACAAGGAAAGTAAGAAGTGTTAAGAAAATTCTACAAGTACAATAAGAATCCAAAGTAGAGTGCGAAAGTTACCCGATTCAGCGCATGATGGGCCTCGTTGAACAGACAAGTGGTCCCTACGACATCCATCACCGCCTGATCCTCTTCGTCCACCAGTCCCCTTAAATAGCTAGCGATCTCTACCGGGGAAGAAAATACGCGAGTATCCTCGGGAACGGTCAGCACCAAATCCCATCGAAAAAGTTGTGTAGATCCATTCGTTGCTTATCCAACGCGTTTGCTTCTTGGATCCAAGCATCAGAGATCTGGGGCGAATCTGAAATATTGACCACACTGGGGTCGACCCCAAGAGCTTCATTTTTCCTCTCTACTTTCTTCAATGGGAAAGAGATGGTTCCTGGCTCGGGAACCTCAATCAAAGCCCTTTCGTTAATCGCCTTCGATTAGGAGGACTTCCGGGCAGAAACGGCAACCCTCGGGCGAGTCACCAGCCCGAACTCTTCTTCTTTTTGCTCTTCACCATCCGACTCATCACGTAGCTGGCGAACTGAATCCATTGATAAGGGAGCAATATTTCCCTTGGGCTTACGCGATTTCTTCGTCGGTCTCTTCTTTTCCGAGCCAATGGACTTGAGGCCCTTTTTCTTATTTTCTTTTTGACCGGCTTCGGAGCTGATGATTGATGAGGAATTTCCTCATTGCCGGTAGGAGGTCTCATTGGTACATCATTCCCAAGATCTACAAAAAGGGCAAGGAAGTTAGCTAAAGAAAGGAAAAAATTTTGAAGTGAAAAACGAAATAGGAGACCGAAAATTCACCATGATTACGAGCCTCCCATCAGCCATTGGGAAGCCTATCCAAGCTCGTTCAGAATAGGGCCTCTGGAACGCCAAGCTCTCAACCCATCCTCTCAGTTCCGGGACCGGGTCCGACATCTGGTCCATGGTTGCAACAACAAGGTTGAAGTAAGTGACGATCGAGGGAAGTACAAATAGGAAAACGAGCATTAAAGGAAAAAATACTTACGATTGAAATTCCACTTCTCCAGAAAGGGAATATCCTCGACAAGGATTAAGTCTGATGTATTTATTCGGACGTACCTGCCCATACAACCTCGGTCACGGGTCGCGTCAAGGCTGGAGAACAGAATTTGGTGGCTCGACGCGATAGTTTTATTAGCCCTCGATAGATCTGAGGACTATATAAATGCATCAGATGATCGAGAGTAAATGAGTTACCTTCGATTTTGCTGGAAAAGAAGCGGAGGAGAACGATGATTCTCCAAAACAATGGATGAATTTGGCCCAAGGTAACATTGTACCCTTTGCAGAAAGCCACTATCACGGGGTCTAAAAGATTGAAGGTAAAAGGGTAAGTGTAAACACTCAAGTACCCCTCCACATATGTGGTGATCGATTCCTCGGGGGAAGGAACAATCACTTCCTTGTTCGACCAGCCGCACTCCTCCTTAACTTTGTCAAGAAGGCCCTCGGTGATAGTACAAATGTACCTTGACATCGGCTCACATCATCCTGGTACCGAAGGAGTCTTTTCTACTTCAAAATCGACGACCGTCAGGCACCCTGTTGGAACATACTTTTCAAGAGGAGATTCCGCTGTAACTACATCGCCGACGGGGTTTGATGAAGATGACACCTCTTTTTGAGACACAATTTTGGATGTCTTTGCCATTTGCTAAAAGTTGATAATGAAAAGGTTGATTAGAGCTTAGAAAAATTGAACGAGAAACGTTAGAAGCGAGAGTCCTTAGAAAGCAAAAAACCAGAGAAGGCAATGGGTGTAAAGGCTTGAATGAAGGAAGAATAGGGATTTTATAGGTTGGAGGCGATGGTTCAGAGTCGCCTAATGGCCGACCAGCAACTAGCAGGCATTTAATGCCTTGGAAACTACACCGACGGGGCGCTCCAGTCACTTCTATCGCTTACGTCACAGTGATGACGTCATGGCAGGTCGAGGTAAAAATCAAAGGTTGAATTAGTTTCTTGTCATTTCACTCCAAAAAGGAGGGGACTATCTGTATGCTGTCAAAACTGGGCCCACCCGATTTTGCTGATTAACCCAGACCAGGGTGATGGGTCGAAGATCGACCCCGTAATAAATCAGATCGAAGCATGAGGATAAGATACCGAGTTCGGGATTCGAGATACCTGTCGAGATCGAGACCAGTGATGATCGAGACCAAACGAGATAGACATCGATTAAAGACCGAAGATAACATAATAATAGAAAGGCGAGATATCCATGACTGGTCAAGGATCTTGGCAGAAATCTCGGAACGGATCAAATCAAGAACGTATATTTAGCTAATCATGAGATTTCCTTATGTAATTAGAACTGTACCATAAGTAGAATTCCTCTACTATATAAAATGGAGTTCTAATCATTTGTAACACATTATTCACCCGTATTAAAGAAATATAACACTCTTTATCGTTTATACTCTCTTGTTTATCAGTTTACTTCCTACTTTATTATTTTAGTATCAGGCAATTCGAGGGCACACTAGCTCGAGGTCTGAATTGCATTCTAACACTGATTTGCTTTACTTTATTGTCAATTTCTGTTATTTATCATCACATTTATCAATTGATATTAGGTGAAATCACGTATCCTTAAATCACATTATAAGTTTAATTGCTATCCGATTTTAAGAGTAAGCAAATATATAAAAAAAAAAGTAAGAGATATACAAATAGATACAATTAGCTTTAGGGTCTCGACATCAAACAAAAGCAGCTGTGGTTTAACAAGCAAGTTGTCTCTTAGCGACCTGAGATCTCGGTTACAGTTAGATGAAGGGCTGACCTATTATTACCGGTTAAAAAATTTCATATTTGAAACAATGACAAAAATAGTCCCTTATATTTGAGCATAGTTTCAAAATAGTTCTTTAAATATGTACTTAGCCGTTTTCGTTCTATAAATTTGCCAAAAGTTAACAAATTTGGTCTCCATCAAATATTTACGAACTATGTCTGATAGATTTCACGAGAACATCGGTAAAAATAAAAAAAAGAAATTAGCGGAACTCACATTTAAAGGTACAATTTCTGTAGTTTTTACTATTTTCGATCCATTTCTAGAGCCCAGTTCAACTTTTTTGAGGTATGTTTTCTGTTATTTTTTCGTATCTTTTTGGTATCTAACACAGTTTTTGTTTAATTTTAATAGGATTTCATGGGACCTTTTAGTGTTCAAAGGTAAATCTTTTTTCCTTCACAATTACGTCAATCTTGGGCAGCTCGGTGCACTAAGCTCCGTTATGTACGGGGTTTGGGGAAGGACGAGACCACAAGAGTCTATATATGCAACATTACCCTGCATTTCTGCAAGAGGTTGTTTCCACATCTCGAACCTATGACCCCCTGGTCACATGACAACAACTTTGCGAGATACGCCAAGGCTCCCCTTCATTTACAAAAATTCTAACGACTATAAATTGTTAAATTGTTTTACGGAGACCAATAGTGCTAACTTTTGACAAACTTAAAGAGTCAAAACAACACAGTTAGGGGTCGTTTGGTTTGAATACGGCTTATGCAGGGATAAGTATTGCTGGGATAAGTTATGCTGAGATTAGTTATGCTGAGATTTGTTATCCCGGTATTATTTTTTATCCAATGTTTGGTATGTTGTATTAAAAATGACAATTGCATAATTTATAAGAAGAAGGTATAAGCAGGGGCGGAGCTAGAGTGCCGGGAGCGGATTCGGCTGAACCTAGTAGCTTTGGTTCGAACCATGTTTTTGTCTTAAAATTTTCATTGAATATGTATAAATGATTAATCTAGAACCCAGTAACTTCAAAAGATTAGAATCCCGAACCCATAAGCTTGAAATCCTGACTCCGCCTTTGGGTATAAGTTATTCCGGCACTAATTACCCCACTCTCTATAAGGTATAAGTTATTTCGATACTAATTATAATCCCGGATAACTTATGCCAGATTTGCTAACCAACAAAGTATTAAAGCGATATTAAATTTTTATACCAACACTATATACCTACTTATACCTCATACCAACGACCCCTCAATAATTAAGGGATTACCTTAAACCTATCCTCAAACATAATGAACCATTTTATCATTTTCTCGTTAATATAAGTATCGGTAGTAACTCTTTCTACCGTAGTGTGGACCCTATAACCCCCCCCCCCCCCCCCCCCCCCCCCCCCCCCCCCTCCCCCCGCACAAAAAAAAGAAAAAAAAGAAAGCCTTAGAGCAAAGTGAACATTGATCTGCTGGTGGTAAAACTTGCTTGATATAATTAATCAATGTCATAACTTATTTGGGACGTAAGGTGAATCGAAAGTCATGTCGACAAGACATATTTTGGAGTGAGAGTGGAAAAGAGGAGGGTTCTTTCTGAGTCTAGAACCTATTTGTGCTTCTTTTGGACAAGTACGACGAAAATGCGTGTAAAGAAAAAAGAGTTACATATTTATATATAACGATCTTTTAAAGAGCGCTATACTTTAACGGATGTTTTGAATGTTAAAGTATAACTCTTTAAAAGAGAGTTATACTATAACGCTTATATATATGTAACGACTCGATCAGTCGTTTTGAGAATTTAAGCTCTGTTCGGTGGTGTAAGGTCATAAGCAGCTTCACATTGTGTATACCGACTTGCGTGCGTGGTTAGATTCAGTTACCGGATAATCCGGAGTGGAATTGGAAGAAAAATTTCAGTTTTGGAAGCTTAAGTGATGGAAGTTGGCCGGAGGTTTGACTTTTGCGTAAACGGCCTCGGAACGAGCTTTGGTTAATATCAACAGCTTCGTATGATGCATTTGGACTTAGGTGCGTGTCCGGAATGGGTTTTGGAGGCCCGTAGAGTGATTTGAGGTAATTTGGCGAAAGTTAGACTTTCGGCGATTCCGGCCGATAGGTGAAATTTTGATATCGGGCTCGAAATGGTTGTAGGTCCATTGTGTTATTTGTGACTTGTCTGCAAAATTTCACGTCATTCCGGGTTGAATTGATAGGTTTCGACGCGAGTTTTGATATTTGAAGTTTTGAAAATTTATAAGTTTGATTTTGGTTTGATTCGTTGTTTTAGTGTTGTTTTATGTGTTTTGAAACCTCGAGTGAGTCCGTATTAGGTTATAAGACCTGTTTATGTGATTGGACGGGGTCCCGGGGGTCTCGGGTGTGTTTCGCATGGGTTTCGGGTCCATTTTCCCTATTTTTGAACTGCTAATACTGCCTTCTGGTTTCCTTCTATGCGATCGCATAGTATCATTTGGCCTGCCCAGCTTTTTATTCAACGCGTTCGCACACACAGGTCCGCGATCGCAGAAGTATAAAATTCCCTACAATGCGATCGCATTTGCTTGCTCGCGACCGCATAATAGTAATTTGACTAGTGACCCTACTTCCTACTATGCGATCACATCTACCTATTCGCGATCGCATAGAACCTTTCTGGCCAGCAACATTATTTCCTCTATGCGATCATATATCTTGGTCCGCGATCGCGATGCTTTAAAATCTGGGCAGACAGATTATATTCCAAAATCGAGGGCTAGGCCATCATTATCATATTTTGACTTTTAGAGCTCGATTTTTGGCGATTCTTTGAGGGGTTTTCACACAAATCGAATGGGTAAGTGTTCTTCCACTAGAGTTAAATATATTCCATGAATTAGTTCTTATTTTTATCATTTAATTTGTGTTTTGGGTTGAGGAAATTGTGGGATTTGAAAGAAAACTTCTAAATGAAAAATTATGGTTTGAAGGACCAAATAACATTGGAATTTGATAAATTTAGTATGGGTAAACTCGTATCAGAATGGGTAATCGGATTTTATAAAATTTGTCGGGTTCCGAGGTGCGGGCCCGGGGGTCGACTTTTGGATCGATTTTCATAATCTTGTAAAGATTGAAACTTTATTATTCGGAATCGTTCCTTATACGTGTTATGTGTATTTTGAAGTTGTTTTAGTTGATTTTGAGCCGTCTGGAGGTCTTTTCGCTCGAGAAGTTCACATTTGAGTACCGGTTGTCGTCTTTGAGGTAAGTATCTTGCCTAACCTTGTGTGGGGGAACTACCCCTTAGGATTGAGTCTTCTTTGTTGGTTGTAGTCCGTGTATGCGAGGTGACGAGTGCGTACTCGGACTTATTTGCAAATAGATTGGCCTTTTAGAATTTGTAGGTTCTTATGTGACCTGCGTATGAATTGTAATTGTTACAATTGAATCCTTGGTTGTTAATTTCATCCTTTCCTGCTTAAGAATTACTTGCTTTTGGATTCCTTCGTTGGCTATTTGATCTTAATTGACTTAACTGAATATTTTACCGCTCTTATCATCATGTTATAGTTTCTTCCTAAAAACGCCAAATTGACTATGTTAGTGTTATCTAGCTTTATAGTTGTTTAGCCGTAGTTGGGAACATCTGTTTGTTGGTGTCAAGCATGCCTGTGAGTCTTACATTGTGATTTATATGATTCTTCCCTTAAAGTGCTACTTAGGTCTAGTTGATAAACATTTATGTTGCTGATATTTCCTTGATGTTGCCTATTACTGGGCTTTTGTTCAAGCTAAGTTTTATTCCGTGAAGTTAACTGTTTAGGCGAGATTGGTTATAGCTGTTTCCTTTTCCGGGATGATATTGTTTCCATTGTTGACTCCCTTGCCGGGATGGTATGGTTTCTACTACTCTTTATGCTGTTAATGATATTGTTTGCATTGTTGACTCCCTTGTCGCGATGTTGTGATTTATGGTTTATATTGTTGATTTTCCTTGACAAACCATGTTATGATATTATTAGCACGAGGGGTCATGCTGTGCCATGTTATGATATTATTAGCACGAGGGGTCATGCCGTGCCATGTTATGATATTATTAGCACGAGGGGTCATGCCGTGCCATGTTATGATATTATTAGCACGAGGGGTCATGCTGTGCCATGTTATGATATTATTAGCACGAGGGGTCATGCCGTGCTGTTTCCATTTATTTATTGTGAGGATGAGAGTAAAAGCACGAAGGGTGATGCCGTGCACTTGTCTTTGTATTACTATGTTTGTGGATTCCTGTTTGATATTTTCCCGCACTTGTTCAAGTCTTGTTATTGCTTTCGTTGTCTTATCTTTGATATTTTCTATGGATATTTGCTTCATCATGATTGTTTCCTATTTGATATTTTCTGCACTTGTTTCAGTGTTATTAATTCCGTAGTTTCAATTGAGCACTCACATTTTTCCCCTTACTTCATTATTGACGTGACTTGATATCCCCCCTATACATCATGGCTAATTATGAACTATGGGACGGAGATCCCGGTGGCTTTACCTCGATGAATCTGTGTGGAGGGATACTTATTGGAAAGATGTGGTTGAAAGGCATATTCGAAAAATAATTATTCGCTGAGAACACTATGAGAGACAGACAGTTATTGGGAAGTATAATTTTTCAAAAGCATTTATCTTGAAGGTTTTACATTTAAGGGTTCTCTTTCTGCAAAGTATGGACAAATATATATATATATATATATATATAATTAGAGTAAGTACTTTTCAAAAGAAGTTCCTTATTTTCGAAATGAATACATCTTAAGGTTTTCAACTTAACTCGTGGGTAAGAGATAACATTTGAAGTTTTGACTGAACTATTGGAGATGTTAGCTAAGGGCAGAGGTAGATATTATTGTAGTGTGAGTTACTAGTATCCTTTTTGTGTTGTGGTTTCCAGCACTTGACTTGTGTTTTCTTTCTGTTTTATTCATTCGTCTGTGTATTACTATGCTATTCATTGTTGTTGCTGCATTCCATTCTGTGTCGCAGTTTTTCTGTCATTCATTATTCCGTGTAGTCACTAGACAGATTGCATATTTTTCGTCATTTGCTGTATATATGTCTGTCTCATTTTTTAGGCCAGTGGGTGTCTTGACTAGTCCTCGTCACTACTCCATCGAGGTTAGTCTTGATATTTGCTGGGCACCGCTGCGGTGTGCTCATACTACACTTCGGCATATTTTTGTGTGCAGATCCAGGTATTTATTGTTAGTAGCTGCACAGATCAATTCCGAGGAGACTCAAGGTAACCTGCTGCTGCGTTCGTGGGCTTCAAAGTCACCTTCTTACAAGTCGTATTCATACACTGTTGTATTTATTCCCAAACAGTTGTATTTAGAAGTTGTAGAATATTCGTAGAGCTTATGACTTGTATTACCGGTTTTGGGAAAATTGTAATTCTGTCAAGATTTCTATATTGAGACGGCTAGATTTCTTTTATCATTGTTATTATTCTGTAAATGTTAGGCTTACCTAGTCCCTAAGACTAGGTTCCATCACGATACCCAACAGAGGAAAATTGGGACGTGACAATATATAGCGAAGTTCTAAAGAGCGTTGTACCTGTTTGTGGGACCACCAATAAGTCTCATGCGTTTAACTGACATAACAATAATTCAAAATTGGTATAGCGCCCTTTAAAAGAGCGCTATACTTAAAAAAATTCACTCCCCCCGAGCTAGGCATTGCCTTATTTAAAGGCGTTAGGATTTTACAAAAATTCATTCAAAAATATTCCTAACTCCCGTTCAATTTTTTCTTCTTGTTAAATTCTCAAGGATTTTTTCATAGTGAAGAGCGAAAAGTAAGGGTTTCAATATTTAGGGGGGGGGGGGGTGAGGTTGTGGTGGCGAATAACACTGTGAACCATAGTTTATCTCCACAGTGTCATGTTAAGTTGCCACTTACAATAGAGTACAATACATTGGTATCATTGTTATGTAAAAATAAGTGTGAGGAAACGTTCGGTGAACCTTAAAGTAACCGGAAGATATCCGTATTCCGTCACCCCGCAAGGGGTTGCTTGTTGTTTAACATCGACGATGACGAAACTTTGAGGGATTTTTTGAGGACTCAGGATAAATACCGGGAACTTCTTGTGATAAAAATGTTAGAAATGTACGTCAAGGTTGAAGACGTTCGCAATAATGAGGTTGCGCATAGTAGGGATAACCCTCAGTCATCGGGTGGTTATTATGCAGCAGTTTTTGCCAGACACGTTCCGACTGAAAGAGTTTGCCCTAATTTAAACTCATCACCACCTGCGAATGAGGAGAGAGGAAATAATTTCTCTCCTGCTTTACATAATCCACAAGATGAGTGGTAAACTTCAATTTTCCTTTGTGTTAGTATGTATATTATTGTTGTATTGAATTTGTATTAACGCTCATATATTCCACAGGGGGTACCGAGCAGATATGAATTTTACAAGGTATGAACCAACGCCCAGTTGGAATATGCCTAGTTTTGGTGTGTTGGATCATGGTGGTCCATCAGGGAGTCATCACCAATAGGAAAATGTCCATCATGAAATGTCAACACATTACGACTTGTAAGTGAAGTGATACATCTATATGGAAAGTATTTATTAATTTCATTAGCTTATTATTTTGTTGTTTGTGCAGTGAAAATGAGCAAGTTGAACCACCTGTCCTCACTCAATTGCTCGAAGATGACATATTAAATCGGGAATTGGCAGATGCACAGAGTGAGAAAGATAATAGTGATTATGACAACAATGCCGATGATTACGGAGACGACACATCCCTCCCTCGTGAGGATGGTGATGAAGAGGAAGAGAATGAAGGACCTGATTTGATGAGGGAGTATGCTCCACCCCCTGTTGGACCAAGAGTGTACGAGTCCCAAGTGTCGTTTCATTCAAGGAAGATTCCCTACCTTGATAACTTGCAAAGTATGCCGGATGTGGATGCTCTCACAAGGGATTTTTATTAAATTCGGATAGTAATGTGGAATGATTCTAGACCAACGGTGCTTGCAAATGGCATGCTTTTCCTGATAAAGCGCGCCTAAGCAGGGCGGTAAAAATGCACAACGTAAAAGAGTGTCATGAGATGACGATAAGGGAGTCAGCTCCTGAGGTATACAATGTTGTTTGCTGAAGATGGTTTACGGGTTGTCATTGGATGCTGCGTGCAAGAAAGAAGAACACAGTTCTATGGAAAGTGGGTAAATACATTCCCACCCACAGATGTGAAATGGACACATTCAATGGGAATCACTACAACTTGGATATTGACTTGATTTCTCTTGTACTTATTCCACACCTTGTAGCGTCCATAATGTATAAAATCAAAGAGTGCATTACATCAGTCCATCAGGAATATGGCCATACCATTACCAAAAGAAAGGCATTTCTCGGGCGCAAACGTGCGTTTGAAATTGTTTATGGTAACTGGGATAAGTCATTTGCAGCTCTACCCAGGTACATGGCCGCAATGCAACACTTTAACCCCAGGACGGTTGTTGAATGGAAGCTTGAGCGGAGTCCGGGAAAACCAGAATATATATTCAATTACGTGTTCTGGGCATTTAAACCACCAATTGATGGTTTTTCGCATTGCCGGCCGGTAATATCCATAGATGACACTCATGTCTATGGAAAGTATGATATCAAGTTGTTGATAGCCGTTGCAGTAGACGCTAATGGACAAATATTTCCTCTAGTTTTTGCTATTTGTGCCAATGAAAGCTAAGAGATGTGAACGCTGTTTTTGAACCATTTGAAAGAGCACGTTGTCAAACAGCGTTCCGGTATTTGTCTAGTATCTGATCGGCATAGTGGTATCTTAAGTTCTGTAGAGAACTTGCCTACATGGAAAGGACCTTATGCCTACCACTGTTACTATGGGAGGCACTTGCAGGCCAATTTCCAGAAGGCACATCCCAACAAGGATCTGCATGATTTGATGTGGATGGCAGCAACAGACCACCAAGAGCATAAATTTTGGAGGCATATAGAATCTATCAGGCAGGAAGATAAGAGAGCCTATCATTGGTTGATGCGACATGAGCTTCACAAGTGGACTTTGCATGCGGATGGTGGAATAAGATGGAGAATTCTGACTACAAATGTGTCAGAGTCTTTCAACGGGTTATTGAAGTCGGGAAGAGGATTGCTTGTCACTACCATGTTGCGGATGTCGTTCAAGCAGATGGCAGAGAGGTTTGTTGAAAGGGCTGCAGCTACAACGTCATTGATGGAAAGAGGTGTTGAATTTATGCCACTGTCGATGAAGAGATTTCAGAAATACAGGCGGCGAGCACATTGGCATTCATTATTATAGTATGATCACGATAGAAATATTTTTGAAGTTCGCACCGCTATCCATAAAAAATGGGGAAATAATGTACATACCATAAATGAATCTAGAAGGTTATGCTCTTATGGGAAATGGTCCATCTACCACATGCCGTGCTCACATGCCATCATGTGCTTTCAACATGTTAGTTTAGGGCCAACCAACTACGTAGATAAACAATATAGTGTTGTTGCATACTTAAACACCTATAGGGGGCAGTTGCAGTCAGTGGGTGCTAGCATTATTGGCCGTCGGAACCATTTAAAATGGTGTGTAACAAGGATTTTTTGCGTCGAATACAGGTGCATAAGAGAACGCATATATGAAACCAAATGGATGTTAGCGATACCGTTTATGCGCGCAAATGTGGTATATGCTCGCAAATAAGACACGACCGTCGAAAATGTCCTTCGGTTGGTTTGGGTGGCGGTGGTAATCAAGCTTGTGATGGGAGTTATTCTAATGTGCCAAACTATCAATGTCACACGTAGTAACTGATTTCGTAATGTAGTTGTATTAAGTGTATGTACTTGTTTATGTTGCAAGATGTATCAAATAAAATTATGTTTCCATTGTTGTTAAATCTTATTGATATTTAACATTTTTCAGTTGAGTAAATTAATGAATTTCTCCCTCTAGTTTATGTAATAAAAAATAGTATTGGATTAAAAAAAGGAAGAATATGTGAATATATTTGATAAATATAGTTCAAAAATAGTTGAGTTAAAGGAAGATTTTTGATAAAGATGCGAATACATATAGTGCGGTTAAATACTACGTTACGTGTGTTGTCTTGTCTAACTGAAAAGATGCCCGTCTGCGAAAACGCTATTTTGTCTCCGAAAGAATCTTTAACACACAACTATGTTATGTGAATATATATAGCGCGGTTAAATACTACGTTATGTGTGTTGTCTTGTCAAACTGAAAAGTTGCCCGCCTGCGAAAAAGTTGTTTTGTATCCGAAAGAATCTTTAACACGCAAAGTATAACGCGGTCAAATACTACATTATGTGAATATATATAGCGCGGTTAAATACTACGTTATGTGTGTTATCTTGTCGAACTGAAACGCTTCTCGCCTGCGATAAAGCTATTTTGTATCCGAAAGAATCTTTAACACGCAAAGTATAGCGCGGTTAATTACTACGTTATGTGAATATATATGGCGCGGTTAAATACTACGTTATGTGAATATATATAGCGCGGTTAAATACTACGTTATGTATGTTGTCTTGTCGAACTGAAAAGCTGTCCGCCTGCGAAAAAACTATTTTGTATACGAAAGAATCTTTAACATACAAAGCATAGCGCGGTTAAATACTACGTTATGCGTGTGGCCTTGCCTATAAATAACGCGCACATTCTAGTTATTTTCTGCGCTTAACAATAACAAATAGCAAAACTTTCCATAAAAGCAAGGTTTTTTTACGCTTTCAAATGTTTGAACGCCTTTATGTACCAAGGTGCCAGTGCGGCAAAATATGTATGATGATGGATTGTTGGGAAGATGGTGAAGTTGGACGCCGCTATTGGATGTGTGTGAACAAGTTTTATAGGGTTCCCGATGAACCTTTTTGCAATTTTGAGGTATGGATTGATGAACCCTGTAAGCAGGAATACTACAAAAGATCTTTGCAGTATATTCATAATTTGAACAAAAGATATGAACATGACGAGGTTATGTGTAAACGAGAAATTGCGGCGTTGAAGGAGAAACTAAAAGAGGGCAAAGAAGAAAAAAATAAGTTGTTGGATCAATTTGAGTGGTTGAAGAAGAGAATAATGGACTAAACAAACCAATGTATGTGTTGAGTGTTGTATTTTATCTTTATGCTTTCCATGTCATGTATTTTCATTATGTGTGTCGAATTTAAATTATGTTAAATTATTGTGTTTGTGTTTGTGTTTGTGTTGCAGTATTAAAATAACGAAGAATACGGGGAAATATATACATAATGAGCATATAACGAAAACAATAAAAATTGTTGCTATTATTTACACAAAATAATATTTACATCAAATACAAAAAAAAAGTAAAATCAATGTGTCCCACAACCTGTGTGCTTCAATGCAGTCGCTGGCCTGAGGCGCATCCCATCCCGCCCGGCTATGCTATCAGAATTATCCTCATCACGTCGCCTATTTATAGCAGGAAGCACAGCAGCATGATCATCAGTAGTGGTGTCAGTAGAAGGGGTCTTCGGTCCAATAGAAACCTACAGAAGAATAAGTCAGCTCAGTATAGGAAAATATATATTAAGGCACAACAATTTAAATTGTCTTACCATGATCTTGTCGGGCTCCTGAATATAATCATCTATCACAGTCATGTCAGCATCGCACAAAGCGAACTTCGTGACGGGAGGGGATGAAGCCTTAATAAGAAAATTAATAGAGTTACGAAAAATAAATGAGAAAAGAAAAAACAAATTAAAATTTAATACAAATAAAAACATACCTGCGCCTGTGAAAGCTCCTCAACACCCCTCGATGATGAGCCATAACTAAACCAGCGCCCACTATCCACATCTCGGGTCGACCGATCCTCAGCAGCGATCAATGGGCCTGGGAAGTATACATCCCAATCCTCTCCAGTAATTTCCGTGCCCGTGATCAATAATGGACCATATGGGGTCACTTGTGAAGTTCGTGGAGTGAGCTACATCCCAAGACTGTATGACGACATGCTGCTGGGATACTCGTCATAGAGGTCACCCGGCAAATCAACATCAACATCATCAACAGGGTCCTCAACGCCCCGTTGCTGGGGACCACCTCCTCGCCGCCCACCACGACCCGTGCGGCAGCCCTGCCTCGTGGGGCACCCCCACCTCGATGGGTACCCCTACCTCGTGGGGCACCCCTACCTCGTGGGGAGCCCTTACCTCGTGCGACACCCCTATCTCGCTGGTACTGCTCTGGCACCACATAAGAAGGGTTGTGTCCCAAGCGCTGATCCTCTCGGGCTCGCTGCAGTTTTCGGGCAGCCACCTCTGCAACCTGCCGACCATAATCGTGCAAAGCAACCGCTCCCTCGCCAGCATGCTGCTGCATCTGCAATCCCATATGGTAGACTATATGTAGGCCAATATCCTGCACAACGTATACAATATAAACTATAGAACACTATGTTACAGTTATATAAGTAATAATACGAGAAAACATAGCAGGGCCTCGTGCCTCCCGGCGTATGGAACGTACCGACCGCCAGCTTGATGAATGGGATTCCCAACAAAAGGTCGGGAAACGCGGCGGTACCAGAGCATATAGAGATGAATTGTATTTTTCAAGATCTCTGAAGGGGGGGGGGGGGGGAACAGGGAAAAATCGGCCGGGCCCCCGGGCCCAAACTTCGAACCCGTTTTTTTTTCCAC
>MDKH01182866.1:0-54456 GCA_005239495.1 Nicotiana undulata
GCATGTAGGACTCATTGGAATCATATTCTGAACATTTTTGAGTGACGTAAGGTCGATATTCTCTGTACATGTTATTAGCATTAACTCTTCATCAAGAATCTTATAATAATCAGGAAGTATCAACAATATTGATAACATAAGAATAAGAGAAGCAACCTCAAAATCAATTGTTCCATAAGAAGGGAAACAATATAAGTACCGCTAGCTTCTAAGAGTAGAGTATCTTTGGAAGCTCGTTCATTGCATTATGTCCAATCGGAGTCGTGCAAAAGAAGGAAAGGAATAGCCTCACATACCTTGTATATACTTCCCGAACCTCAAGCTACGCATATGTCATAACTCCTTAATCTACAATAAGAGAAACGATACTATCGTTATCGTTTAAGCATCATAACTATTATGTATCGACCACAACCTATTTTACGATGAAACGGACAGCACCTCCCCTATTTATATGACTTCACACAAGTCAAAACAATCACCTAACAGCCCAAACAACATCAATAATAATCATATTGAGCCTCCAAAAACAGTCCACACACAGCCTAATCACTTCACACATAAGACGACCACCGTAGTCGTGTCAAACGACCCGAAAATGTTACAACGAATGTCCAGATCACAACCCTACATCTATATGGTGTTTATTCACACCCTTCCTCCTCCAAAACCCCACAAAACATTAGTAAAACACGCAGCCCAACAACAACACAAAACAGTCCGCTACAAGTCAAATAACTCAAACTCACGGCTTCCGATCACCGTCCCGTGAGTTCTAACTATTAGGAAACACATTTATCAAACTTCATTGATATTTAAACCCTTAAATAAAGATATTATACATTTATTAACTATGAAGTAACTTCCAAAACTCTAACTACAAAGAAAAAGGAGAAGTGGTATAATGACACTTACGTCGTAGGGATCGGTTTGATGTTATTGCTTCTCGATTTCATGCCCGGGATGCTATTATTCTTTGAAGCCCTAGTAGATATATTGAGGTTATGTTTATGGGTGTTATATGGTCGTTTTATGCTGAAATATGAAGAGAAAGCCGACCTAAGACACATATATATCTCTTTTGGAAAAAGTCAAAGAGGTGCTAGCTTGGCACCCTAGGATTGGTCCATCTTCCGACGCTTATATACTTTTATCCCGATGTCATTTGAAAAAACGGTTAAGAGCGTTGAAAACTAAATTCCAAGACCTTCAATTTGGTATATAATATGTTCCAATATGACCTCATATAACACATGAAATCTATTTCTCAAAAAGCTCTAGTGATCCACCTACTTGTCATATATGATGTCTACGTAGTCTCGCGAAACCTACAATATCTCTCTACTACTACGTCGTATCGATGAATGGTTTAATGCATTGCAAACTAGACTTGTAGAGATTCCATTTTATAGGTAGATCATCCCCTAATTATAAGTATATTTGGATAAAAGTGCAGGTACATTCGACCTAAGTTTCAACAAATTTATGAATGTAACTTGTGAAGACCTATTCCAACTGCTGTTCCAAAACTTACTTGACTTCAAAACATAGAACACGACTATAATATGACAAAATTAAATCATAGCATAACCTCCTTATAATTTAATTAACCATAGTCTCACCCTAAAGTACATGTTATAACATTCCAAACTCGTCGACTTTTGACGAAACTTATTCTCTTCAGTTGGTTTAGCTTCTAAGCTTTCCAACCCTCTTGGTACTCGTTATTCATGATCTTAAATATTTGTAACCTCCAACGTAACATGATTAACTTACTTTATATTCCATCAAATATAATCTTATTTATGAGCTTACATCAATTGACTTACGATGTACTCTCACGTACGAAAACATGGGGTGTAACAAATCCATAGGTTTACAAAAGAGTTTATTTTGTAAATATTGTTTGGCTCATTGATTTAGTGAAGAGTTTCGAAAAATCTTACTGGGAAGTAGGTCGTGGTTTTTTCACCTTTTGAGCCAGGTGTTTTCCACGTAAAATTGTGTGTTCTTTAAATTCTGCAATTATTATTCCGCAAATTGTAGAAGCTAGAACACATTGAAGAACCTGGTCCTTCTGTAACAAGTGCACGTGAAAATTGGACACCACACAAATCACCCCCCCCCTCCCCCCCTTGTGTGGTATTGACGTATAGAACATCAGGTGTTACCATGCTAATTTATATATATATATATATATATATATATAGAGACAAGTGCACGAAGGTATTACCGTGCCATTTGATGTGATATCTTGAATATATTTCTCACACCAGGAGACTTAAATGAGGTGTCACATGGTGACTTTTACTTAAAGTTATTTATTTGAAAGTATTATATTCGAAAGATATTTACATGAAAAAAAATATTTGAAAGATATTTATTTGAAGGAAGTATATCCAGGATATATTTAATTGTACGAATTACATTCTAAAGATTTTTATTTGAAAAACTTATAGATAAAAGATGTATATTTTGAAGGACTTGATTAATTGGTTGTACTTGTGTTTTTTATTCACTTGAGCAATATTTATGGTGTTCCTGTTACCTTGTATTTTATGTCACAAGTTGATTATTGTTTCCATCACTACTATTTGTTTTCCGTTATTTTGTATGCTATACTGCACAAGTTATTTGATTGTCTTGACTGTACCTCGTCACTACTCCACCGAGGTTAGTCTTGATACTTACTAGGTACCGTTGTGGTGTACTCATGCTACGTTTCTGCACATCTTTTTATGCAGATCCATGTACCCTGGAGTTGTTGATATTCTTTTTAGTGGATTAAACATTGCTGCGGAGACTCAAGGTACTCCTGTTGTCGTGTTCGCAGGCTTAAGAGTCACCTTCTGATATTTTTCTTACTATTTGATTCTCTTTTGGAACAGTTGTCTTTAGAGATTTTCTAGTAAACTCTATAGAGCGTATGGCTTGTACTACCGATTTTGGGCATTGTATTAAATTTCTACTTCGTCTTTATTCCAGATATTTGGTTGATCTATTATCTTTTCAACTAAACTGTTAAAATGGCTAAGATTTATTCTAACGTTGGCTTGCCTAGCAGGTGAAATGTTAGGCGCCCTCACGGTCCCGAAGGTGGAAATTTCGGGCCATGACAAGTTGGTATCAGAGCTCTAGGTTCATAAGTGCTACAAGTCATAAGTAGGTTTAGTAGAGTCTTGTGGATCGGTACGGAGACATATGTACTTATCTTCGAGAGGCTACGTAAGCTATTAAGACATTTCACTTATTTCATTCCTTATCGCGCGGTATTGATTCAACTTGAAACATATATCTCACATTCCTTTGCATCCACTCGTGTATGACATTGCGCGCTCGGTATCAGCTGTGCGCCGACGGTTTGTGATGCTGCAGATGGACTACGAGGGAGAAAAGTATGCTCAACAGTGTCTCAACTTATATTCCCGATTGATGTTGCGTATGTTTTGAAAGATCACTCAGTGAATCCTGTAGGGGTAAACCATACCTTGGCATCTGGTTGATCTGTACGAGCTGAGAAGGTTAATATTGTGGATCATCGGACGTTATGACCTATGACTTCACGCCAAGTGGGGGAGTCCACTCTCAATGGACAGATTGCGGGGTCACATGTTGCTGAACCAAGTCACTGCATGGTTTTGAAGATTGAGAAATGCCTACCCAGTTGAACCAGGTCCATCGGGGAAAACATTATCAAACAGACCCATTGGCACAAGAAGCGTACATGCACAGGAGATAAACATGATCTGTGAATTATCTATGAACTAAAAGGTTGTCTCCTAAAGCGAAAAGGTTGCAAAGTGATGAGAAGAAAGAGTTCGAATTCAGCAAGGACATAAACAATTGAGGAAGTTGAGATGAACACAAACTCTTCAACCAAGGAAGAGTTGCACTAGAACTAAACAACAACATCTCAACTACTGAGTCTATAAAGGGTTGAAGCATTCCTGCTGAATAAGGCATCGCACAAAGACAGAAGTGAAACAAGAATTGAAAGCGAAATTACCAAAGCAATTGCAAGCAGATTTCTTGTGCGACGCAAAAGCTACTTGAACCAGCTAGAAGAACCAGTTTCATTTGTTATCTTTTGAGTCTAGTTGGTTTGTAGTAGGTGATTAAATATTGTATCTTTTAGCTTTATTAGAAGAAATTGTAGGTACACATTGATCAAGTTAGAGTTAACTTGAAGTTTGTCGCAATTAGCTAGAGGCTAGTTTGCTACAAAGGGATTAGAGTTAGTCCTTAGGTTTACAAAAGAGTTTATTTTGTAAATGCTATTTAGCTCAGAGTTGTAGTGAAGAGTTTGGGAAAATCCTACTGAGTAGTAGGTCGTGATTTTTTCACCTTTTGAGCCGGGTTTTTTCCACGTAAAAATCTCTGTGTTTTAACTTTTCTGCATTTATTATTTCGCAACAGTACGAGTTTGAACACATAGAAGAACCGGGTTCTTCTATAGAGACTGCACTTGAAAATTGAACACCAGACAAATCACCTCCCCCCCCTCTTGTGTGGTATTGACGTATAAAACATCAATTGGTATCAGAGCGGGTTATCCTTGAAAAGGCTAACACCTTTGGAAAAGATCAAAAGAAGTGCACCACCTGGAAATTGGGAGGGTCAATCAACTGCAAGGCCACCACTCTTTAATGGCCAGTATTACTCTTGGTGGAAGAACAGAATGAAGGAACACTTGATTGGAGAAGACTATGAGCTTTGGGACATAGTCACTGATGGTCCTCTAGCCACCATGAAGAAGACTGTTGAAGGAGTAAATGTACCAAAAACAAGAGCTGACTGCACTGCTGAAGATCTGAAGAAACGGGAGAAGAATGCTAAGGCCAAAAAGTGGCTAGTGTGTGGACTAGGTCCAGACGTGTATAGAAGAATCCAAAGTTGCACCACTGCCAAAGAAATCTGGGATACCTTGCAAGTAGCCCATGAAGGAACACCTCAAGTGAAAAGAACAAGAGGTACTCTACTATACTCTCAGTATGAAAACTTCATTATGAAAGAAGGAGGGACAATCCAAGAGATGTACACGAGGTTCACAACTCTGACAAATGAACTCAAATCTCTTGGTAGAGTCATTCTTGAAGAGGACAGGGTGGAGAAGATCCTGACAAAGGTCTTGCAAATTTCCTGGGAAAGCAAAATCACTGCTATCCAGGAATCCAAAAATATGGCAATCCTCAGATTAGACGAGCTTATTGGAAACCTTACTGCCTATGAACTTAGAAGGCAGACAATAAAAATGGATGCTCCAAAGAAGGAAAGGAGTCTAGCACTGAGAATCACTGAGGGAGCATATCTGGAGGAAGATGAGATGGCCATGATCACTAAGGAATTTAGAAACTTCCTCATAAGGAAAAAGGGCATCTCAAGAGGTGAAAACTACAACAAAGCTAAAGCTCCAGAAAGGCCAGTCAACGAGGGATGCTACAAGTGTTGAAAGACTGACCACCATATCAAGAATTGTCCTCAGTGGGAGTTGGAATGGAAAAAGGAGAGATTTGAAAGAAGGAACAGGAAGAAGGAACTGGTCCAACCCAAGAAAGCCACAACAAAGGCTATGGTTGCTGCTTGGGGGGAAAGCTCAGATGAAAAATCAGAAGATGGTGAGAATGAAGAACAAACGCTCATGGAAATTGGAGAATCCGATGAGGAATCATATGAAGAACCAAAGGTAAGTATCTCCCATCTCAAAAACAAAATAAAGTTCCTATCTAAAGAGAAACTCTCTGAGTTGCTACTAGATTTCATGGATGATTCTGAAGAAACAACAAAAGAGAAAGAACAACTCTCTAAAGAATGTGCAATGCTAAAAGCAAAATGCATGAACCTGGAAATCAGAATAAGTGACTCTGAAAAGAAAAACATTGTCTTGATGAACCAGGTTCATCCACTTGAAACTGAGATTCTAGAACTAAAATCTGAAAATTTAAAGTTAAAGCTAGGATCCAGTAAAAAGATTGTTGATCACTCTCATACCATGTTAGAAGAAAATATGGGAAAAATAAAAGATAAGATGTACACAAAGGATGAACAAATAAGGACTCTTAAAGAAGAACTTGGTAAAGTCAAACATGAGATAGATCGAACTTGTAAATGGAACAAATCCTCTGATGCCTTGACATGGCTTCAAGAAAACCATAGTAGCAACCGGAGATGACTTGGCTTTGGGAGTCAACTGCCCAAGTGGGATCCCAAAAGCAAGTATCTCACTCTCCCTGAGAATAAAATCTGCACCCACTGTGGTATGACTGGTCATTAAAAAGTTTAATGTACTACAAAAGAGCAGGCTAGTCGAAGAAATGAGAGTTTTGTTAAAAAGAAAAACTGGTTACCAAATTGGGCCAGAAAAAGCTTAATTCATCCTTTCTCTCATAGAAAAGGACCCAAACTAGTTTGGGTTCTTAAAATTAACCCCTGATTTCTTTTTGTAGGTTCAAGTGAGAGGAAGCAGCCAAATTTGGTACTTGGATAGTGGCTGCTCAAAACATATGACAGGGAACAATGAACGATTCCTTTCACTTGAAAACCTCAAAGGAGGAATTGTCTCCTTTGGAAATGGAAATAAAGGTGAAATTATAGGGGTTGGTAAGGTAGGTAAAGATGACATACATTCAATTGAACATGTGTACCTGATAGATGGCTTGAAATATAGCCTGATCAGTGTGTCACAATTGTGTGACAGAGGTAACCTGGTTGCTTTCACTTCCACAAAATGTTTTGTGATTAACCTGCTTACTGACAAGATTGTTTTGCAGGGAAAAAGAATGAATAACATCTATGTCATAGACTTGTCCACACTGTCTGAAAATGAACTCACTTGCTTAAGTGTGTTACACAGTGATCCCCTCCTTTGGCACAAAAGACCTGGTCATGCGAGTCTGAATCAGCTTAACAAATTAGTCTCTAAGGACTTAGTGGTAGGGCTCCCTAACATTAAGTTCAAGGAAGACAAATTTTGTGAGGCATGTGCAAGGGGGAAGCAGGTAAGATCCTTATTCAAAAGCAAGAAATGGTCAGTACCACCAGGACGTTGGAACTGGTTCATATGGACTTATGTGGTCCTATGAGAACCCTGAGCAGAGGTGGTAAGAAATATATAATGGTGATAGTTGATGATTACTCAAGGTTCACTTGGACCTTATTTCTGACATCTAAAGATGAAGCATTTGATATGTTCACTTCATTTGTTAGAAAAACTCAAAAACAGTTGGGAAATCAAATAACATCAATAAGATATGATCATGGTACTGAATTTGAGAATGCAAAATTTGCTGAGTTCTGTGATGAACATGGTATCAATCACAACTTTTCTGCCCCTAGAACCCCACAGCAAAATGGGGTTGTTGAAAAAAGGAATAGAACTCTTGAAGACATGGCCAGAACCATGCTTCTTTCTAGCAAACTACCTCACAACTTCTGGGCATAAGCAATAAACACTGCATGCTACATAATAAATAGATGCATGACCAGGCCAGTGGTAGAGAAAACTCTTTATGAATTATTTAAAGGGAGAAAGCCCAACATATCCCACCTTAGGGATTTCAGATGCAAGTGCATTGTGAACAACAATGGCAAAGATTCCCTAGGTAAATTTGATCCCAGAAGTGATGTGGGAGTATTCTTGGGATATTCATCATATAGCAAAGCTTATAAAGTTTATAATAAAAGAACTATGTGTGTAGAGGAGAGTGTGCATGTTGTTTTTGATGAAACTAACACTCTTTCTGAGAGACAGGAACCAGAAGATGAGGAGCTTGGACTGGTCAGAAGCAGTGAACAAATTGAAGCAATTATGGAAGATGGAGCAGGTGATGGACCAGGTCCAACTACCCCGAGCAACATGACAGGGGGAACTCAACAGCAAAGTACTCTGGACCTTGGCCCTGATCCTATTCCACAATAACAAGACATCATGGGATCATCTAGAAGTGAACAACTGGTGCTCAAACCACACAGATATCAGAGTTCTCACCCTCTTGAGAACATCATAACAGATTTGACATCTGGAATCAAAACAATATCCTCTTTGAAAAATATGTGTGCGTTTGATGCCTTTCTATCCTTGATTGAAACAAAGAACATTGGTGAAGCCCTACAGGATGCTTACCGGGTAAATTCCATGCAAGAAGAGCTGAATCAGTTTGAAAGAAGTCAAGTATGGCACTTGGTACCCAGACCACTAGACAAATCAGTAATTGGCACCAAGTGGGTCTTCAAGAACAAACTCGATGAGGATGGAACTGTTACAAGAAACAAGGCCAGACTGGTTGTCCAAGGATATAGTAAAGAAGAGGAAATTGACTATGATGAGACCTTTGCTCCTGTGGCAAGATTGGAGGCAATCAAACTTCTTACAGCATTTGCTGCACACATGGAATTCACTCTCCATCTGATGGATGTAAAGAGTGCTTTTCTCAATGGTTATCTAAAGGAGGAAGTATTTGTAAAACAGCCTCCAGGTTTTGAAAGCAAGGAGACACCTGACCATCTATACAAACTTGACAAGGCTTTGTATGGACTCAAACAAGCACCAAGAGCATGTTATGAATGACTATCAAAATTCCTGTTAGAACATGGATACAAACGAGGTAAAATTGACAGTACCTTGTTCTTAAAGGAAAAAGGTAAGGATCTCCTGGTTGTGCAAATATATGTGGATGATATCATATTTGGGGCGACCTCTAAAAAATTGAGTAAGGAATTTGCCAAACTTATGGGGAGTGAGTTTTAGATGAGTATGATGGGCGAGCTAAACTTCTTCTTAGTCTTGCAAATCAAGCAAAACTAAAATGGAACAATGATCCATCAACAAAAATATGTGAAGGAATTGCTCAAAAGATTTAAAATGGAAGATTCAAAAGAAATTGACACCCCCATAGCCACAACCACAAAATTAGATGTGGATGAACCTGGTTGATCCGTTGATCAGAAGCTATACAGAGGGATGATTGGGTCTTTATTGTATTTCACTGCCAGCAGGCCTGATATTGTGTTCAGTGTAGGTCTGTGTGCAAGGTTTCAGGCAAATCCAAAGGAGTCCCGTCTAACCGCAGTTAAGAGAATTTTGAGATATCTGAAAGGCACTACTGACCTATGTCTTTGGTATCCTAAAGGTAGTAATTTTGACCTTGTAGGATATGCTGATGAACATTATGCAGGTTTCCTGGTTGACAGGAAAATTACTTCAGGCATGGCTCACGTTTTGGGCTCTTGCCTTGTGTCTTGGGCCACTAAGAAACAAAATTCAGTAGCCTTGTCTACTGCTCAGGCTAAATATGTGGCTGCAGCCTCATGCTGTGCTCAGTTGCTATGGATCGAGCAACAACTCATGGACTTTGGTATAAAGGTTGGATGCATTCCTATTTTCTGTGACAATACTAGTGCAATTAGTATGACAAAGAACCCGGTTCATCATAAAAGAATTAATCACATCGATGTTAGATATCATTTCCTAAGGGATAACTATGAAAAATGAATGATCTCAATTGAATTGTGTGCTACTGACAAGCAAATTGCAGATATCTTTACTAAAACATTGAGTAGGGAGCATTTTGAGAGAAACCGACTTGAATTAGGGATGATTAATATCACCTAATTGAAAAACAAAAATTAAATAAATGAAAAAAAAAGAGTTTTTTTTTAAGCTAGAAACGCTAAAATAGATAATTAACCAGACTAATCATTGCTCAGTATCAGGACTTTACTGCCATACTCTCTTGCCATGTATTAATATGATTCCCTGGTTGCTAATGATGTTTTTCTATCTTTGTAAATTGAAGCATATTAACGACTATAACACAATGAACCTGGTTCATCGCTGCTGGTTCATCTGACTAACAAGGTACGTGCTCATCTCCATACACTTCTTGAATTAATTATAGTCACACGTGAGCAGGACTCTATCTATATTTGGTTCATTTCAAAATCTTTGCACTTATCCTAAAATGAACCAGTTCCAAAGAGTCCCATCATATCTTAATTAGCCTAGATTTAGGGATCCCTAACCGTCTAATCAATGACACCCTTACAGCGATTAGACTTCCACCTGACTAATAAATCTGCCAAGTGTAAAATTAATGACCACATCTTTAAAAACCATCATTACCTCCCCTCTTCAAAAGCATAACCGTCAAAACTTGTTCTTCATTCCTCTACCAAATCTGATCGACTTTCTTCTCTTCCAAATTCTTCATAAAAAATGTCTTCACAACCAACTGTTTCATCTTCCTTCTCCACCCATAACTATGAGGATGGTGATTCTAGTTCTAATTCCCCATCAGTATACAGTTCACATTCTCCAGCCAGATCTTCAACCCTCCAAAACCCTCCAGTTCTTGAACCTACTCCTGAACCTACACCTAACCCTATTTCAGCCCCCAGGGCACGTAGAAAGTTTTTGCCGGAACATCAGTTGCTTCTGGTTCTCGTGCCAAGTTTCTGGAAGAAATACTTCAGGCTAGCAAGGTCCAAGATTCTGAATCCTCCAGTGAATCCTTAAAATCCCCTAATGAGGATGTAGCACTAGGTTTATCTGACACTGAACAGGGAAATCGTGAAATTGGGTCTGCATCTGGTATGGCTGAGAACATATTTGTTTTGGTTGGGTCGATTATGGATGTAGAGGTGCCGGATAGGTGTAGAAAACTTGGTAAAAATATAAACCTTGAGAGAGAGGGAGAAGGGAGCTCAGTAAGGGGATCTGGGAAGGACGGTGTCCCTCTGGCTATTTGTGGCCCTGCTGTGATTGATTAAGAATGAGTCACATTTTTAGGGGGAAGCACTTCAGGGGAAGCAGCAACAGGTCTGGAGAGCCTACAACAATCAGTAGATGAACCTGGTTCATCCATTGAGGAGACGTTGGCTGAGATGATGAGGAAGTTGGGGGAGTCCTATAAACCCAAAAAGAAAAGAACTTCTAAGTCCAAGAAGGCTACTACCCCTGTTCCACCAAAGAAGAGGAAAGATTCATTATCTGCTGATGCGCCTACCCCAAAGATTCGAGCTACAAGAAGTGTTGTCAGGCAAGGAGAAGAAGAATTGGAAAGAGCTTTGAGAGAGAGCAAAAAGAAGAAGGCTGCCAAGGGAAAGGCAAAAGTGGGAGAACCTATTGAGGCAGTTACTATTGATGATGATGCGATGGACCTGGTCCATCATGAAGAGTAGCCTGGTCCGGTTGTGGTTGAGACACCTAAATCCAAGAAAGCTAAGGCTTCTTCCAAGAAGTTAGCTTCTGTGTCTGCCACACCCTCTACCATTGCAAAGAGGACCAGGTCTGAGTCAATGAAAGTTAAGATTACTGATGATGAGGAATGGAGTGGAGGAGAAGAGGAAGAGTCTAGTGGAGAGATTGACAAACTCACCATGTTTGGCAAGTGTACTATATTTAAGGGAAAGCTGGTTAGAGACCTTGAGGAATCAGGGATGATTTTCCTGATGGATACCCTAGACGTGCAAGGGTGGAAGGACATGGTTCTTCACCTGGAAGGAAGGCTGGATAGAAATGAGTTGGTTGAATTTATGGCCAACGCAGTTGTCAAGGATGGAAGAGTAACTACCAGGGTTCATGGAGTTGAAATCTCCTTTGATGCAAAGGAGTTGGGGGAGATATTGAATATCCTTGTTGAGGGTTATGATGATTATACAAGGCAAAGATGGCCTAATCTAGATGGTATGTCTGCAGCTCTCAACATCACCAAGTGTTTCTGTGAGAATGATCAAGAACCTGAGCCCAGGGTAGTTTTCAAGAGCGAGATGCGATCTCAGCACAAACTATTCTTTGAGTTTGTGATCAAGTTTCTGCTGCCAAGACAAGAACGAAGGCACATTGCCAGCTATATGGACCTCACGCTTATGGAATTCTTGTACAGGGGCAAGCAGATAAATTGGCTTGCTTTCATCATCCAGATCTTGGACAGAGTTGTGAATGGAACCAAGGCACACACTATACCTTATGGATTTATTCTGACTGCTGTGCTTGCCTACTTCAAGGTTCCTGTGAAGAAAGCTGAGATGGCTACTGCTAAGGACTATTTTGGGAAGAATACACTGTTGACTTGTGATTACATTGTAAATGTTTCTGAGGATGAACCTAGTTCATCTAGGAAAATGCCTGTTAACAGCAAGGTCAGGTCACTTGTGCAGGAAGGTGAGATAAAGGATGCGGAGATCCTTCGATTGAAATCTCGCCTTATTGAGGTTGAAGCTGAGTGGGATGCTCTCAAAACTGAATTAGCCAAAGAGAAGGAGAAGAATGAGGGTGTTCTTCAACAAATGCTCTCCCTTCTTCAAGCCAAGACCACAACCTCGTCTGCCCCTTCCCAGCCTTAGGAATCCAGTGCCACCAAAACACCTTCAATGCCAAGTTTGAGATTTTATCTTGTTATTTTTTTTGCTCATGGTTGCGACTGTTTTTAATTCATTTTATGTATGGTCCTTGAACTATGATCTAATCAATGAATTTGCTTTTTGGTTATTGATTTTGTTTCAGTTTATTAAATAGCTTACATTTGATTGGTTTCTTTTGATGATTAATCATGCTTTGCGCCTGCAGTTGCCTCAATGGCCACGAGTAATTGTTAATAACTCTGGTAAGTTTATCATTTTGCAACTTTTCGATAATGCCAAAAGGGGGAAGATATGTGCTTCAAAGATTTTTGTGATATTTTATAACCTAATGAACCTGGTCTCTCTATGATAAATGCTTAAAAAACTTTACTAAGTGTCTAGGTTGGATTGAAGTACGTACAGGGTTGAGCACATAATTTGTCATCATCAAAAAGGGGGAATTTGTTGAACCAAGTCACTGCATGGTTTTGAAGATTGACAAATGCCTACCCAGTTGAACCAGGTCCATCAGGGCAAACATTATCAAACAGACCCATTGGCACAAGAAGCGTACATGCACAGGAGATAAGCATGATCAGTGAATTATCTATGAACTAAGAGGTTGTCTCCTAAAGAGAAAAGGTTGCAAAGTGATAAGAAGAAAGATTTCGAATTCAGCAAGGACAGAAACAATCGAGGAAGTTGAGATGAACATAAACTCTTCCACCAAGGAAGAGTTGCACTAGAACGAAACAACAACATCTCAACTACTCAGTCTATAAATGGTTGAAGCATTCCTGCTGAATAAGGCATCGCACAAAGGCAGAAGTGAAACAAGAATTGAAAGCAAAATTACCAAAGCAATTGCAAGCAGATTTCTTGTGCGACACAAAAGCTACTTGAACCATCTAGAAGAACCAGTTTCATTTGTTATCTTTTGAGTCTAGTTGGTTTGTAGTAGGTGATTAAATATTGTATCTTTTAGCTTTATTAGAAGCAATTGAAGGTACACATTGATCAAGTTAGAGTTAACTTGAAGTTTGTCGCAATTAGCTAGAGGCTAGTTTGCTACAAAGGGATTAGAGTTAGTCCTTAGATTTACAAAAGCGTTTATTTTGTAAATGCTGTTTAGTTCAGAGTTGTAGTGAAGAGTTTGGGAAAATCCTACTGAGTAGTAGGTCGTGATTTTTTCACCTTTTGAGCCGGGTGTTTTCCACGTAAAACTCTATGTGTTCTTTACTATTTTGCATTTATTATTCCGCAACAGTACGAGATGGAACACATAGAAGAACGAGGTTCTTCTATAGAGACTGCACTCGAAAATTGGACACCACAAAAATCCCCCCCCCCCCCACCTCTGTTGTGGTATTGACGTATAAAATATCACATGTTATTTTAGTTTTGTCCTCAGATGTATATATAAGGTCTATTCAACTTGGGCATCTCGGTTGTGGCATTATGGGGTACTTCAGAGGAAGTACGATGATTGACGAGCTTCTAAACTAAGTGGTTTGTGCCAAGATTCGTCTTTATGGAGATCTACTTTTGTGATCATTGTGTATAAATAAGGGGAAGAGTTACCCCAAGGAAGAATCGAAGAGTATGTGAAGAAATGGGTCAGTTCAGCAATGCTGAGTCAGCATAGCAAAAAAGAAAATTGGCTTTGGGAGAGATAATTCTCCACCGGTGTTTGTGGCAAGCTTATGAAGAGGGAAGACCAACCAATGCAACACCGCCTACTTGGGCTTAGTCTTTAGAAATGCTTTGAAAGAGTTTGTTTCCAGACTCTCCGTAATGTGTGACGCACAAAGTTTGAACAGTTGTCTAAGGACACCACGACGATGTCAGAATATGCCATCAGGTTTAGCGGGTTAACCCGCCATACTCCTACTTTGGTTCCTACAGCCAGAGAGAGAGTCCACAGATTCACTAAAGGACTCAATTATGATCATACAATTTTGCATGACTCAGGAGTTACAGGCCGATACTTCATTTTCGCTTGTGGTAGAAATTGCTAAGATGTTAGAACATGTTCGGGGGAAACGAAAAAAATAGGAAACTAAGGAGACCAAACGGTCTCGAGTTTTTGTAGAATTTGGTTGATTCTGCTCTGTAGTTATAACTCATTATGGAACAAACTCAATATGAGCAGTCGAACCGCAGATGGGTTTTTTATGAGTGTGGTGATACTAGGCACATCATGAGAAATTGTCCCGCACTTAGGAGAAACCTATTTCATCAGAACACTCAAGAAATGGACTCCATTATAGTTACTCTACCTACACTACTAGTTATGGGTAGAGGACAGGCGGGTAAAGGGAGCCTAAGAGGTGGAGGCCCGACCTATTTATATATTTGCTATGGCATGGCTAAGGTCGCTACACCATGTGGTGTCGTTACAAGTACGATCTCGAGTTATTATAAAGTAACAATTTCATTAACCTGATTCGATTCTGAGTATCGCGACAAGTCCTCCTAATATGCTCCACTCATGAGTGAGCTTCGTAACCCTAGAATCTACTTTTGTGAATACTCTTGTTGGGAGATTATATGGAGATAGCTATGTCTATCATTATGTGTTGGTCACAAAAAATAGTTGTGAGGATAAGAATGGATTTTGTTAATCATTTCGGTAAGTTTGATGTAATTTCTAAATAATTGATTTCAATTGTGAATTATATGCCTTATCGGTATGAGGGTTCATTATGTGTTGTGATTTTGTTCAACGGAAATTATTTAAAAAAAGACATTAGAATATTTCAATTGGCATGATGTGCATATTAGTTGTGATTCAGAGCTGAGGACGACATCCTCGCATTTTGATATGATTTGATATGGTTAAATCGGGCTACAAGCCGCGGTGGAAGTTATATAAGGACGAGATCCTTGTGATGAAAATTTATGTGTTTAAATTCTCCCTTGTGAAATTAAATTTGTACTATAGTAATTTTATAGGGAGTCATGCATATTAAGCTTATTTGAAAATTATTTTATGAATTTCTCTGTGCATAATTTGCAACATTCGTATTGTAATTATTGAGTGTAGTCTACGAGGTGAGTGTCAAGATAGCGTAAAATGTGGCTCGTGCTTTCAATTTGGATATTCATACTGTTCCCTTACTGTATTATTGACAAGACTTGATATTTCCCCTTTACAGAAGACAAATTCTAAGTTACGGGCTGAGTTCCGGTAGAATTATCTTGAGGAGATTATGATCGAAATACTTCTATTGAAAACTCTAGTTGAAAAAGTAATTGCCTTGAAGAAAATTATGTCTGAAGGACTTTCATTTCAAAGGTATATTTGAAAATCAGTTGTCATGTAGAAATTATATTGAAAGTTTTTATTAGGAAGGTATATTTCAAAATCATGTATCTTGAAAGAACTATGCTTTTAAAGATTTTTCTTCCTAAATATATATACATTCGAAGAAAGTATGTTTCAAAGGAGATCTTTCTATACTGGAGTAGTTATATCTTCAGAGTTTTCAATATAAACTGTTGTCCAAAATGTCTTCACTAGTTTATTGGCTAAGGCCCGACGTGAACGGACTGACGCAGTGTTGAGTTACTAGTGTTCCTATTCTGTTGTAGTTTTCTTACGGTTTGGCTTGTTTTGTTGTTCATTCTTCTGTGTGCTATTATGTTGTTCTGTTGATTGATTTCTGAAATTCCTTTCGTATTGTATTGTCATTGTTGTTAATTACATCGTGAAGTCTATAGATAGATGTTGTTTTCAGTCATTTCTATATTTATGTCTGCTTAATTTATTAGACAAGTGGTGTCTTGACTAGTCCTCGTCACTACTCCACTGAGGTTAGTCTTGGTACTTACTGGGCTCTGCTGTGGTGTGCTTATACCACACTTCTGCGCATTTTTGTGTGTATATCCAGGTATTTATTGTTAGTAGTTGCGCGGTGATTGCCGAGGAGACCTAAGGTAAACCTACTGCTGTGTTCGCAGGCTTCAGAGTCACCTTATTGTTTTTATTCAACTATACTCCCTTATTTCTTAACAGTTATATTAGGAGTTGTAGAAAAATCTCGTAGAGATTATGACTTGTATTACCGGTTTTGGGAACACTTTAATTTTGTCGAGATTTCCATATCGAGACTGTCAGATTTCCTTATTATTGTTGTTATTCAATAAATGTTAGGCTTACCTAGTCCCTAAGACTAGGTGCCATCACGACACCCAACGTAGGGAAATTTGGGTCGTGACACAGTCAGTATGGGTAGCCTTGCGTTCATTCCAGTCAGTGAGAGGTCGCTGGCTTCATATGTTTAGACTTTGGCCAACCAGTTCGTGAGGTTGGATATCTCAGAGCCCAATCGTGTTCTAGCTTGCATAGTCGATCAGTCTTCCTTGTATGAGCGTATCAGAGATCGGCAGTATGATGACCCTTACTTGATGGTCCTTAGGGACACAGTTTGGCACGGTGGTGCAAAGAAGGTTACCGTTGGAGATGACGGCATTTTGAGGATGAAGGTTCGTGTATGTGCGCCTAATGTTGATGGGCTTCGTGGGTTGATCCTTGAGGACGCTCATAGTCCTCTGTATTCTATTCACCTGGGCGCTGACAAGATGTACCATGACCTGCGACATCATTATTGGTGGAGGAGGATGAAAAAGGATATAGTTGCTTATGTGATTCATCTGTATGGAGATCTACTTTTGTGATCATTATGTATAAATAGGGGGAAGATTTACCCCAAGGAAGAATCGAAGAGTATGTGAAGAATTGGGTCAGTTCAGCAATGTTGAGTCAGCATAGCAAAAGAAGAAATTGGCTTTAGGAGAGATAATTCTCCACCGGTGTTTGTGGCAAGCCTATGTAGAGGGCATACCAAGCAATGCAACACCACCTACTACGGCAGAGTCTTTAAAATGCTTTGAAAGAGTTTGTTCCCATACTCTCCGTAATGTGTGATGCACAGAGTTTGAACAGTTGTGTAAGGACACCACGACGATGTCAGAATATGCCATCGGGTTTGGTGGGTTAGCCCGTCATACTCCTACTTTGGTTTCTACAGATAGAGAGCGAGTCCACAGATTCATTAAAGGACTCAATTATGATCATACAATTTTTCATGACTCGGGAGCTATATGAAGATACTTTATTTTCGCTTGTGGTAGGAATTGCCAAGATGTTAGAACATGTTCGGGGCAAGGAAAAAAATAGGAAACTAAGGAGACCAAACAGTCTTGAGGTTTTGCAGAATTCAGTGGATTCTCCTCTGTAGTTATAACTCAGTACGACACAGACTCAATATGAGCAGCCAAACCGCAAATGGGTAGTTATGAGTGTGGAGATACTAGGCACATCATGACAAATTGTCCCAGACTTGGGAGAAACCTATTTCATCAGAACACTCACGCAACAGACTCCATTAAAGTTAATACTCTACCTACACTACCAGTTATGGGTGGAGGACAGGCGGGTAGAGGGAGCCTAAGAGGTGGAGGGTCGGCCCATTGATTTATTTGCTATGGTATGGTTGAGGCCGCTACACCATATGGTATCATTACAAGTACGATATCGAGTTATTATAAAGTAACAATTTCATTAACCTAATTCGATTCTGAGTATCGAGGAAAGTCCTCTTAATATGCTTCACTCATGAGTGAGCTTCGTAACCATAGAATCTACTTTTGGTTATACTCCTGTTGGGAGATTATATGGAGATAGCTATGTCTATCATTATGTGTTGGTCACTAAAACTAGTTGTGAGGTTAAGAATGACTTTTGTTAATCATTTCGGTAAGTTTGATGTAATTTCCAAATAATTGATTTCAATTGTGAATTATATGCCCTACCGGTATGAGTGTTCGTTATGTGTTGTGATTTTGATCAATGGAAATTATTTAAAAGAAGAAAATAGAATATTTCGTGGCACGATGTGCATATTAGTTTTGATTCAGAACTAGGGACGAGATCCTCGCATTTTGAAATGATTTGATAAGTTTAAATCGGGCTACGAGCCGCGGTGGAAGTTATATAAGGACGAGATCGTTGTGATGAAAATTCATGTGTTTAAATTCTCCCTTGTGAAATTAAATTTGTACTATAGTACTTTTATAGGGAGTCATTCCTATTAGGCTTATTTGAAAATTATTGTATGAATTTCACTGTGCATAATTTGAAAAATTCGTATTGTAATTATTGAGTTTAGTCTATGAGGTGAGTGCCCAGATAGCGTAAACTGTGGCTCGTTAATTCGGGTAAATAATTATGTGGTAGTCATGCCTCGTGCCTTGTTGTTAGTAAAGTGGGGGGTTTGAAACAAGAATTTTGTTAACATGAGGTTAATTGGCGATGTCGTAATCGATTATAAACAACTATTAAGACTAGATAATCTTGAAAGACATGTCTAGTGTTTTAAAAAAAGACTTCAAGACGGGAATTGTTCAATATTTCATATCTTCTTCACTAAAACTCAAGCTTGAGGCAATTTTTGAAGTTGGAATTCAGCACCAAATGATAGTTTTGTGTTCTTAAACTCATTTCCTCCAATTTCCATCAACACCCATTAGATTTCTAGTCCTAAATCTTGTTCTTTAAGGGTAGAAATTAGGGATTTTAGGAGAATTGGGGATTTTGTAAATTTTGGAATTTAGACCTCGATTTGGGGTCGGATTCCGGAACTGATTACATATTTGGGATCAGGAGTGAATGGGTAAACAATTTTTTGTCTGAACCTCGACTTTTGACCAAGCGGGCCCGAAGTCAGTTTTTTACTTTTTTGGGGGGAACTTAGGAACTTTAAAATTGTGCATTGAAATCTATTCCTTTAGCGATAATTGATGGTATTGAGCTAATTATGACTATATAGGAGTGGGTTAGAGGTGAATTTTATAGGAAAAGTGATACTTGAGAAGTAATGGCATGCGGATCGAGGTAAGTGTTGTGTCTAACCTTGGCTTGAGGCATTAAGTATTGTTGCCTATTTGCTATGTGTTGATTTCTGAGTACAACGTATAGGTGAGGAGACGAGTACCTATGCGTTGTTGTCGTGTGCTATCATGCAAGTGAGTTTTATTCTTGTGATCGTTGTATTCTTTATTCGTATTATTCAAGCTTAGACTAGATTTTCTTTATGTTGTTATTAATTTTTTGTTGTTTTGGTGAGAAAGAGTGTAAAGCACGAATGGTGATGACGCGCCATTGCATATTCATTATCATTATCATGTGAGGAAGAGTGTAAAGCACGAATGGTGATGTCGTGCTATTGCATATTCATTATCATTATCATGTGAGAAAGATTGTAAAGCACAAAGGGTGATGTCGTGCCATTGCATATTTATTATCATTATCAGTTGAGGAAGAGTGTAAAGCTCGGAGGGTGATGCCGTGCCATTTCATATTCATTATCATCGTTTCTGTCATTTATTATGGTGAGGTGAGAGTAAAATCACGAAAGGTGATGTCGTGCACTTGTTTATGCTATATTTTTTATATTTCTATTGGTGCAAAGTACGTTGCTGTTGTGTTTCTTAAGTGTTACCATTCTCGTTGCTGTTGTGTTTCTTAAGTGTTACCATTCTCATGATCTTGTACTCCCCCCCCCCAACAAGTTTTCCTCCACTCAGTATTGTCTGTGTAGCTTCTATTATTTGTTATTATGCTCGTACATTATTTAACTGCACAGGTTTATGTTGTCAATCGCCTTGTCCTAGCCTCGTCACTACTTTGCCGAGGTTAGGGTCAGCACTAACCAGTACATGGGGTCAGTTGTACTGATACTGCACTCTGCATTGTTCTGTGCAGACTACGGTACTGGACCGAGTTGATCCTATGTGGAGTTGCTGGCTTCTATCCCACAGGAGACCCGAGGTAGATCTGCCGACGTTTGCAGACCCTGGGGTCCCCTTCTAGTTACTTCGGTTTACTATTTCTTTTATTCGAAAACAATTGTATTTTTCTTCAGCCAGTATTTGTAGTAACTCTTAGAAGTTCGTGAATTGTGACACCAGACTTTGGGTATTTGTATATGAATATTTGGATTATGATGAACTCCCTCACTTCTTTAATCTATTATGTTTTAAATTATTGTAAATTAGCGAATTGTTTAAAGAGTTAGTATATTAAATCTCTAATTGTTGGCTTGCCTGTCAACTGAATGGTTAAGCGCCATCACGGTCCCGATGGTGGGAAATTCGGTATCAAAGCACTAGGTTGCTTAGGTCTCACAATTCACGAACAAGCTTAGTAGAGTCTGGAGGATCGGTGCGGAGACGTCTATACTTATCTCCTAGAGACTATTAAGTTAGGAACAAGTTCACTTTTATTCAACTCTCTTGTGAGATTCTTGTTACCTCAATACTGATTGAACTCTTCTATTCTTATTTTCTTGCAGATGGCGAGAACACGTACCGCTTCTTCTTCTGACCAGCAGCCAGATCCTCCAGCAGCAGCTCATACGAGGGGCAGAGGTCGAGGCCGAGGAAGGGGCAGGGTTTAGCCCAGGGCCCGTGCAGAAGCTCTAGCTGCGGAGCCTCAGGTAGAGTTCGACGAGGAGGTTCAAACTCAGACTATTCATGCCGGACCAACTCAGGTACTAGAGGGGTTTATTGTCACCCCGGTGCTTCAGGATGCCTTGGTCCGATTAGTGGGTCATATGGTGAGTGTGGCCCATACAGGCGCATTCCCCATGGCACGAGCTGTATCTTAGGCTGGAGGAGGAGCCCAGACTCCTGCTACTCACACTCCGGAGCAGATGGCTCCCCAGTTTCAGACTCCAGCAACTCATCCAATTGGAGTTGTTTAGCCGGTTGCTACAGCCCAGCCCATTGATGGGTCAACTTTGTCCTCTGAGGCTTTTAAGAGGTTGGATCGGTTTACCAAGATCTTTCTAGTTCGTTTCAGTGGTGCTATTTCAGAGGATCCCCAGGAGTATCTTGATAGTTTTCACGAGGTTCTTCGAAACATGGGTATATTGGAGACCAATGTGGTTGACATTGCTGCTTTTCAGATGACTGGTTCCGCCAAGTAATGGTGGAGGGATTATTTATTGACCAGGCCAGCTGGGTCGCCTGCTCTCACTTGGGACTAGTTCTCACATCTCTTCTTAGAGAAATTTCTGCCTATCACCTTGAGGGAGAAGAGCCGTCGTCAGTTCGAGCATCTCCTGTAGAGCAGCATGACTGTTACTCAGTCTAAGACTCGTTTTGTGGATTTGGCCCGTCATGTTATTTATTTTCTCCCCACAGAGAGAGAGAGAGAGAGAGAGAGAGAGAGAGAGAGAGAGGTGGTTTATTGAGGGTCTTGCTCAGCCTATTAGATTGTAGATGGATAAGGAGATAGGGAGTGAGATTTCTTTCCAGGATGCGCCATTGTGGTCCGCCGAGTCGAGATGGTTCTTGGACAGGGAGGTCAGGGGTCGGACTAGAGACCTCGTCATTCCGGTGGATTCAATGGTGCCTCATCTGGAAGCGGGGGAACTTATGGTAGAGACCATCATCCCAAGCTATTTCATCCAGCACTCCAGGCATCCCACGACACCACAGGTGGTCGTGGCTCTTATATGCCTTATTCTGATCAGCCAGCCTACAGTGCACCACTAGTTTCTAACAGTGCACCTCATCTTCAGACTTTCAGCGTTGTTATTCAGGTTGGCAGGGTTAGATTACCGGACAGTAGTTTCAGCAGTCGAAGCCTTGTTATATTTGTGGTTATCCGAGGCACCTTGCTAGATATTTCCCTCGTGTGTCGAGCAGTTCACAACACCAGAGTTCTCGTGCCATGGTTTAGGCACCAGTAGCTGCGCCGCCTGCTCAGCCAGCTGGAGGCAGAGGTCAGACAGTTATAAGTAGGGGTAAGATTGTTAGGGAGGAGTTCAGACCATTAGAGGTGGAGGCCCACCAGCTAGAGGTTGTCCTAGGGATACGATTCAGAGTGGTGGGGCCCAGCCCCAATGTTATGCTTTCCCAGCCAGACCTGAGGCTGAGTCATCTGATGCTGTCATTACAGGTACTGTTTGAGTTTGTAGTAGAGATTCTTCAGTTCTATTTGATCCGGGGTCTACTTACTCCTATGTGTCATCTTATTTTTCTTCATACTTAGTTGTACCTCGAGATTCCTTGAGTGCCCCTGTATATGTGTCCACCCGTGAGGGAGATGCTATTGTTGTAGATCGTGTATATCGTTCATGTATGGTTACTATTGGGAGTATTGAGACCAGTGTAGATCTTCTACTCCTTCATATGGTCGATTACGATGTTATATTGGGCATGGATTGGATGTCACCTTATCACGTTATCTTGGATTGTCATGCCAAAACAGTGCTATTAGCCTTGTCAAGGTTGCCTCGATTAGAGTAGAGAGGGACTCCTGGCCATTCCTCCAGTAGGGTTATCTCTTATATGAAGGCTCAGCGTATGGTCGAGAAGGGGTGTTTGGCCTATTTGTCTTATGTTCGTGATTCTACTGTTGAGGTTCCTTCTGTGGATTATGTGCCTGTTGTTCGTGAGTTTCTTGAGGTATTTCCTGCAGACTTGTCGAGGATGCCACCCGACAGGGTTATTCAATTTTGTATTGACTTGAGTCTGGGCACTCAAAGTATTTCTATTCCACCATATCGGATGTCCCTTCCATAGTTAAAAGAATGGAAGGAACAATTGTAGGATTTTCTTGATAAGGTATTTATTAGACCTAGTTTCTCTCCCTATGGTGCAGTGATGTTGTTTTTGAAGAAGAAGGATGGGTCTATGAGGATGTGTATAGACTATCTGCAGTTGAACAATGTCACCATCAAGAACAAGTATCTGTTATCGAGGATTGATGATTTATTTGATCAGCTTCAAGGTGCCAAGGTGTTTTCAAAGATTGACTTGAGATCTGGCTACCATCAGATGAGGATTAGGGCAACTTTTCGGATGCGGTATGGGCACTATGCGTTTTTGGTGATGTAATTTGGGTTGACCAATGCCCCCGCAACATTTATGGACTTGATGAACCGAGTGTTCAAGCCTTATATGAATTCCTTTGTGATTGTGTTTATTGATGACATTTTGATATACTCCCGTAGTCGGGAGGAGCATGAGCAGCACCTCAGGATAGTGATCCAGACCTTGAGGGATAGTCAGTTGTATGCTAAATTTTCAAACTGTGAGTTCAACTCTCTCTTACACACACACATACTCTCTTTTGTTCTTCTTCTGATTACTTGCTATTATTAGTCGGCTGCAAGCCAAGACTGATTATTCTACTCTTTAAGTTCTTCATCCTGTGTTTGACATCTCCTATCTGGTATGTCCTAATTACAATTCGAGTTTCAAAAATAATATGTTTCTCTTAGTGCTTCAATTAATCCTGTTTATGATATGTTTCTACTTATGGTTTTTGCTGTGATTTTTGCACTTAACTTGATTACACTGTTATCCATTTTACATGTTATGTATTTCCCCCTTTAGACTCAGCATGTTTATTACCCCCTTTTGCATGTTTCAATGTGATTCTGCCCCACTTTTTCAAAGCTTATTTCAAAAGTCGTTTTCCTACTTAATCTTTTCAAAACTATGTCAAGCACTCTCACTATACTCTTAGAAACTTAGGTTCTGCCCCTCTAATGTGTGACTGCTTTAGGATCCCTATGAGATCCCTTTGAACTATGATGCATTAGAGTTGGCCCTTCCACACTGAACTTACTCATTATGGTTATGAAAATCTAGGTGTGAGAACTGCCCGGTATCCCTTGAGGTTCTTAGGGAACTCTGACACACCCAGATTATGTGAAAGGCTGTAAAACACTGTTGCATTGAGACTTATGGAGATCTGGGCCTATTGGTAGGCTCCCTATAGTGTAACTTTTTATTTTTCCTTTGTTCACTTATGTAATTCATGCAATGGTATGTAATAATTTATTTGTAAACAACTATTGGGGATGGATAGTGAAAGGGGAAAAGGGTAACTATGCATGCCAAAGGGTAGAAATCATGTCCTTAGGTTTATATCTCTACTTGCGCAATAGAACCCATGTTTCGGACCAATATGTGCAAATCATGCATTAGAAATCATGCTTCCTAGGTCTCTTGTCTACTGTTTCAGCATATCACTTGATATTACTGTCATCACTTAGAAAAATCCTGTGTTAGGATAAATGATGCTAATAATTGGTATCTTCCGCAATCCTGCTTCATACTGTTATGCACACTTAGAAATCTTGTTCTAGGATAAACAACACTAAAAATAAACTTTCACCTGGGTATATTCTAAAACCCTGCCTAATGTTATAGCTATTATGCATTTAGAAATCCTGCCTAGGAATTCTGCATCCCTTCATGCAGTAGATACCATGCTTTAGGATTTCATTCATACTCGCTTAAGTACACCTAGTCTAACTACTGATGCATGAAAAGGCATAAAATAACTTTATTCAGTTTCTCTAAAACAACAGGCAATACTTCTGTGTTTTGAAACACCTAGAACAACATGTTTAGGTAACAATTTGCAACAGTTTTTCTTAATTCTGGAAATTAGTATTCGTTGTCCCACGCCTAGGCAAGCCTTAGGTGATATAATTGTTAAAAAACTGGAAATCTGCCTCTTTTGTGTATACTGCCTAACAGGTCTTAAAATCAGTAGGCAAACTGATTAGGGCCCGTTTCTGAGTTATAAAATAAGTCTGCATATCTGTTCATGTTCTTAACTCACCTAGACACCATGTCTTAGGGTTCTAAATTAACAATACTGCCCTTAATTGTGTTTGAGTCGTGTTGTTAACTTGCACTATCTGTGGAGGTAAATTTTGAGCCTCTTATATGCTTTTTCTCTGTTCCTATTTGCTGCAGTCCTATATGTTTTGCTTGTCGCCTTAGTATTTTTCCTTTAAACCTGAGGGTCTGCCTAGAACTGCCCTTTATAGGTATAAGGTCCTAAACGCCTCTAGGGCCATTAGGAAGGGACGGGTAATAGCACGCACTAGAGGTCGCTGACCAACAGTCTCTTTAATAACCGCTAAGGGGTGGAAAGTGTAGATATGGATATGATGACCGATACGTTAATACCACGTGTAGCCCCTATCGGAGGAGTGATTGTCGGGTATTGTACTGATGTGATCCATATGACAAACAACGTAGGACTCCCATATCCTTTGTATACATGTTTAGATTATAATTCTTTCAAAACATTACTTAGATATTAAATATTTTTTCCAAACTTTTGTAACACATTTGTGCTTAGACTGCGAATCTTTCAAAACTCTTTACTTGTTAAAACGTTAATTGCATATTTGCTACTTGCTTAAATTCACAAAGTTGTTTGGCCGGGAACCACAATTGTGGACTTTGAGGGGTGCCTAACACCTTCCCCTTGGAGTAATTTCAATCCCTTACCCTTTCTCTAGTTGTTTAAATCTTCTTTGTAAATCACCCTAAATAGGTTCCCTGACACACCTTTATTCGTTAGGTGGCGACTCTTCGAATCCTTGCATACCCCTTTCCCAAAAGGAAACGATTTGTCCCAATAATTTCAAGACCCCGACTAATCCGAAAGGAGGAGTTGAAGAAGGGGGCGCGACAGCATGGCGACTCTGCTGGGGATTCTAGGCTTTTACCATAACAAACCACTTTGTGAATTTGTACCTTTTCCCTTTCCCCTTATATGCAATTAATTGTTTGTTTCCTACAACTATTTGATTTTCCTCAAAGACAAAACTGACATGTTTTCTTGTTTCCTTTTGTAATCACTTTTAAATTACAACTTTTGTATTTACTGCTTTCGCAACGTGCAAATACATGACAACATGCCTTTACTGCTTATCGCATAATCATGCTCAACATCATACTCCACTCGTGCCAATACAAATCCTATAGTAACGCTTGATGAGTGGTTGCGCCCTTCCTATTTTTATCACCCTTTAAATTCGAAAAGGCTTATTTGCGGTAAAACTAGTCGATCAGCGATGCGGTCGACGGTTCCGTGCCTTTCCTTCTTGAGTTGTCCGCTCAAGGGTACCAGTCTAAAACCCCATAGAAACCTTACTCTGTTATACTATTGCATGCAGCATGGTTAAACCTAGCTAGGCTAATGTGTTGTCCGCACAATGGCCTTTAAAACAACCTTGTCCAAAGTCCACCGGGTTTTCATAATCCCAACGGACATCATCATGTTTTGTGCATTTATTTGGAGAACTAAATTCTTGTATGCTAATCAGAAATGTTAAATAGTCGAGTCTGGTGGGGTTAAAGGCCTAATCATATTTATCTTGCTGAAATATGAGGCACGAAGTCCCTAGATTCGGCATGGTTACCAACATTCACCCAAAGCTTTGAACTGGTAAGAGGATCTTCATTCTAGTGATAAGACACTCGTCAAGAAATACTTGGGTAACCTACCGTCTCACCAAGACATTCAACCCAAAAACATGTTGATCGAGGCTGCCACCTTATTTTGGGATAGTGAAAGAGTCGTCTTTCATTTCGGGGACATTGAAATGACACCATTGCTAGAGGAAATAGGAGGACTTGCGGGGTTAGTCTGGGAAACTTCTGGGTTGTTAGTTCCTGAAAACCGTACAGGCAAAGGCTTCTTGAAAATGATGGGTCTAAAGAAAAACGCATAGTTAGAGTGTCTGAAGAAGTCATACATTCCTTTCGAGTATTTGTATGAAAGGTACGGTCACATCAAGTCATACCGTACCTAACATGACGAATTCTCCATAACATCTTTGGGACACATTCACCGTAGGGTATTTGTCTTCACTGTTTGCTTCCTGGGGTTGATCGTGTTTCCAACAAAGAAAGAAAGGATCCACAGTAGGTTAACCATGGTAACCAAGACCTTGATGGAGGGAATTGGTGAGCAGACTTTCAGCATCGTCCCTATGATCATCTCAGACATTTGTCGAGCTTTAGAACATTGTCAAAATGGAGCTAAGCACTTCGAAGGTTGCAACATGTTACTACAACTCTGGTTCTTAGAACATCTCCAAAAGGGCCAGTACCGGCAAGAATTTCCGCAAAGGTCATGGGACGACCACATCGCTTTCCATCACCTAAAAGAATGACATATATTCCAGACAGGTTTGCTCAGCCCGAGACTGCCAAAGAATGGGTAGAGTTCTTCGATAATCTGACTGAGGAGAAGGTACAATGGATGTCCGAGTGGTTTCCAACAAATGAATTCATTGTCAAGTCTAGGGATGCACCGTTCTTGGTACTAATTGGTTTGAGAGGAACATATCCTTACATCCCTCTCCGGGTTATGAGACAAGCAGGCAGAAAGCAAATTATACCAAGGGTCGACAAGATGAGCCATTTCCGAGCCGACTTTCAGGATGATGATACTCCTCACAAGTGCCAAGCCCAACACATGAGGCACTGTAAGATCATAATGGAAAAGGACACGATTGAACCAGACAGATACCACGCAGGATGTACACCTTTCTACTCAGGGTGGTTAGAAGACAACTAGGATGGTTTAGGCAGGCCAAGGTTCAGCCGAGGCCACAGAATCATAGATGAGAAGGCCGAAGCTCAGGTCAAGTATAATCAACTGCGCAAGAGGATCCGTGAATGCGAGAACGAGCATCGTGAGATACATGAAACCAACAAGAGATTTCCTGAAGAATGAAAGACATGGCCGTCCATTCCAACAGAAAGCTGAAATACTTGGAGTGAGGCATAGTCGAGCTAGAGGGTAAGATCATCAAGAGGGTTGAAGACTGAGGGGAAGGAAGGTGGACATCTGGGCAGAGCATATCTACTGCTATGACTTCGCGAGCTGGGCATCCTGTTCGATGTAATCAATGATGTCGAGTCTGGGGAAGGTCCTTCTGGGACTACATAGGATAGGATTTCTTTTTCGCTTTATCAATGTAATAAGGCCAATGGACATTAGTGACTTTATTTCTTGTTTATTATTTGAGTATCGTTTTGGATTCGTCTATTTTTACATTAATGAAATGAGGCATTCCAACATTTAAGTTTTCCAAATCAATTTGTCGCTAGGCCTACCTCGGGCACAACGAGGCTCCCAAATTAGGACACGCTTTATATTCTCGTACTATATGTTTAAATATCGCAATACTTTTCATAATCCTCACTGACTTGGCTACCTTTTGTTTTGTTTTTGTTTTCTTTCTTTTGATTATCCCCCCCCCCCAAAGTTTGGTTCGTGCACTATGGAATCATCATCATACTACACAAGATCCAGGGGCCCTCCACCCTCTCCTCCTCCTAGTCTTCCCAAAGGAAGAAGCAAAGGCGAGGGAAAAATGGAAGATTTGAACAACATAACACTAGTTGAACGGGTAGAGGCCACTGACGTCGAGGGTAATCAAGTTCAGAACGAGGCTATGTCACAGCTAGAGCAAAGTTTGGTGAAGCTCCAAGGGGAGCTCGAGCAGGTCCGGAATTTGGAAAACCTATCCTTCACACTCAGTGTGCCAGACGTCAACCATCCTAACACCCGAAATCCCATACCTCCTCAAAACATCCCACACAAACAGAATCACCCCGCAATTCATCACCACACCACTCCACCAATGAATCAAACTCTTCCACCACAATACAATGCTTGCCACACTCCAAGAAATACTCCAATACTCGTCCCCGATCCACAAAACTCCACAAATGACCACCTTTACACCCAGGCACCAGGCCATTACAAAAACCCCATCTACGTGGAGACCGCACTCCACCCAACCCATTTCATACACACCTAAGTCTATTGAAAAGGATTTGCTTATCAAAAATTTGGCCGAAGTACTTAAGAAGCTGACCAGTCGGGTTCAAGGTGTTGAGGGAAGCAAAGGAGTTGAAGGGCTGAACTATGAAGACCTCTGCTTACAGCCTGATGTCGAACTACTCGAGGGGTACAAACCTCCTAAGTTTGAAATGTTTGAGGGTATAGGTGATCTAAGGGTCCATCTGAGGACCTACTGTGATAAACTGGTTGGAGTAGGAAAAGATTCCCATGAAGCTGTTTATGATGAGTTTAACAGGGGATGCTCTGTCTTGGTACATCAGCCAAGTCCCTAGGAATTGGTCACATTGGGTGAGCATGGCGTCATACTTCATGGTCCGGTTCAAGTTTAATACGGAGAATGCGCCAGATGTGTTCTATATTCAGAACTTTAAGAAGAAGCCCATGGAAACCTTTCGCTAGTATGCTACTCGCTGGAGATCTGAAGCTGCTAAGGTCAGGCCCGCCTTAGACGAAGAACAAATGAATAAGTTCTTTGTCCGAGCCTAGGATCCACGATATTACGAGTGGTTTATGGTGATTGAGAACAATAAATTCTCTGATATTATCAAATTGGGTGAGAGAATTGAGGAAGGAATCAAAAGCGGTATGGTCACCAACTTGGAAGCCTTACAAGCTACAAATAAGGCCCTACAGTCTGGTGGTGTGTCCAAGAAGAGAGACGTGGGAGCCGTGATGGTTGCACAGAGGACCAAATCCCCATTGAAATATCAAACCACCAAACACCCCCACTTACATATCAGCCAGCGCCTTCACAAACTTACCAAGCACCCTCGTCCACATACCAATCAGCACCTCCACCAACATATCAGTCATCTCCACCACCTACCTATCAGCCTACTTCTCCTAGATATTCTCATCCCCCTCCTATTTACCATACCTATAACTCTCAACCATCCCACTATCAGTCACCCCTTGCCCGCCAAAATTTCCCTAGACCTCGATCCAACTTTGATCGCAGCCTCCCAAACAATACACTGCTATTGCCGAACCTATCAACCAGCTGTATGAGAAACTGAAAGCTACTGTTATGTCACTCTTATCCCTGCCGAAACCCCTGAGAATCCCTCTCAATGGGTTAATCCAAATAAAACATGTGCATACCATTTTAGCATGAAGGGACACACAATTGAGGAATGGCGCTTGCTGAAAGATAAGATACAATCTTTGATTGATAATAAGGTCATTATAGCAAAGGAATCCACTCCCAATGTCCGCAACAATCCACTCCCAGACCACAAGGGAGGAGGCATCAACATGATCGAGGTAGAAGAAGATAGGGACCCAGAGGGGTCGATCGGGTTGATCATAGAAGGTGATGACCTAAAGAAGCCAGCAGTCACTCTTAATACTATCATAGTCCAGATTCAGCCAGCCGGAGATGTTGAGGTAGCTGCGTCAGTACTTTTTGAGTTTGAAGAGGCACCACCTGCAAATGCACCTGTGTCGTTTGAGGTTGAAGTTATGCCTGCACCATTTGAGGTTGAGGTTATGCCACCTGCTAAGGCGCATGTTCTGTTCGAAGTAAAGATAGCTACACCAATCACAGTGGCGGTGTCAACCACGCCACCCTTCTACACTAATGTTGTACCATGGGATTATGTAGTTGAGGCAAGAAGGAAGGGAAAGGTCAAGATCGAAGAAGCTACTGCTGCATAGGGAATGACAAGGACCGGCAGGGTCTATACACCAAAACACTTGGCTGAATCGAGCAAGCAAGCTTCCAACATGCCACCCGTCATTGAGACATGACCAGATGACCTTTGGAGAAAGGTGCAAGCCAAAGAATAATCTGTCATTGATTAGTTGAACAAAACCCCAGCTCAAATATCCATTCTGTCATTGCTGCAAAATTCAAAGATACACAGAAATGCTTTGATGAAAGTGCTGAATGAAGCAAATGTGCCAAACAACATCACCAGTGAGGAAATGGCCAATATGGTGGGTCAAGTGCTGGAGAGTAATAAGATCACTTTCCACGAGGAAGAGCTGCCGCCTGAAGGGTTAGGACATAACAAAGCACTGCGCATCACTATACAATGTGAGGACTACTTCATCACAAGAATTCTGATCGACGGAGGATCTAGTCTCAATATCTGTCCATTAATAACGCTCAAGAAATTAGGAAAAGGGTTGTACGAAATAAGAGAGGGGTTGATGAATGTAAAAGCTTTCAACGGTTTGTAGAGGTCCACCATCGGCGAAATCAACCTTTGTTTGCAAATTGGGCCTACATGGTTCGAAGTTGATTTTCAGGTGATAGACATATCGGTGTCCTACAACTTGCTACTAGGACGACCATGGATACATACTGTTGGGGCCGTGGCATCAACGCTGCATCAGGCAGTAAAATTTGAATGGAACCATCAAGAAGTAATCATCCACGGAGACGGAAGCAATCCTATTTACAGTCGCCAGGCCATTTCGGTGGTCGAAGGTAGAAGGAAGCTGGGTGGAGAAACCTACCACCACATTGAATGGGTCAACACAATAGACAAAGACAAATGGTGGGATAGTAAAATAGCAAGCATGATGAACTGGAGAGGGTACGAGCCTGGCAAAGGACTCGGCAAGAATCTTCAAGGGATCTCCAGGCCGATACAGCTCAAACGTCATGGCACCACTTTCGGGCTAGGGTACAAATATACTTGGGAATAGTTCAAGAATTGGTCGCCACCCTGGCGTGGTCCTTATTACACATTGGAGCAGCCAATACCACATCTGGAATAGATCTTTCAGCAGGCTGATGTTATATGGGGGTCAGAGGAAGAAGAAGCACTTGCAGTATTGAAGAACTTATTCCTGGAAGAGGATGACATGGATTGTTGCGTCATTTTCGAGGAGGAGGGGGAGGGAGGACCTTCCATTCAGGCCGTGAGCAGAGGAGAATCTTTAAAGAATTGGACTATCAGAACAGTCAGGGCCCGACGAGTCTCGGGGTAGCAAAGCTAAACAAGCATTATTCATTGTCATTTACTAAATGATTTCCTTTTTTTGCATTTTCCCATTCCTGCAATAAGATTTTCAATGTTCAAAACATTTGTTCAATTTATCAAAAGCACTTTTATGTTTTTATGAATGAATATTTATTATTATCATTTTTCTCTCATTACTTTATCTTTACAACATTACTATTACTTGTCTTGATGAACCGGTGACTGTGACATGCAACGAGACAAGCAACAAATGGACATTGATTCAGAAGAAGTAGATGATATACCTGATGAAATTGTTAAAAAAGTCGAATATTTTGAGAAAAGATCTAAGTCCAACCTGGACGAGATTGAGGTTGTCAACTTGGGGGATTCCGAGAGTGTCAAGGAAACTCGTATCAGCATTCATTTGTCGCCGTCAGAGAAGAAGGAATACACAAAATTCTTGAAGGAGTATGAGGACATATTTGCATGGTCGTACGATGACATGACTGGTTTGAGTACATCCATTGTTGCTCACAAATTACCAACCAATCCAATGTGCCCACTGGTAAAAGAAAAGCTCAGAAATTTCAAGCCTGACATGAGTTTGAAAATCAAGGATGAAGTCACCAAGCAAATCAATGCCAAAGTTCTCAGGGTAGTTTAGTGTCCGACATGGTTGGCCAACATCGTGTCGGTACCAAAGAAGGATGAGAAGGTTAGAGCCTGTGTCGACTACCAGGATCTCAACCGGGCCAGTTCCAAAGATGATTTCCCTTTGCCAAACGTACACTTCCTGATTGACAATTGTGCCAAGCATGAACTACAGTCATTCGTGGATCGCTTCGCTGACTACCATCAGATATGGATGGATGAGGAAGATGCTGAGAAAATGGCTTTCATTACACTGTAGGGAGTTTACTACTACAAGATGATTCCATTCGGCCTAAAGAACGCTAGGGCCACCTATATGAGGGCTATGACCTCTATCTTCCACGATATGATACATAAAGAGATTGATATATATGTGGACGATTTCGTTATCAAGTCCAAGAAAGCTACCGACCACACAGAAAATCTGAGGAAGTTCTTCAATAGGTTGCAGAAATACAATTCGAAACTAAACCCCGCAAAGTGTGCATTCGGGGTCCTTGCTGGGAAATTGCTCGGGTTCATTGTCAGCCGTCGAGGGATAGAATTGGATCCGTCAAAGGTCAAAGACATCCAAGAGTTACCACCGCCAAGGAACAAGAAAGATGTGATGAGTTTCCTGGGATGCCTTAACTACATCAGCCGGTTCATAGCCTAGTCCACGGTCCTATGCGAACCAACCTTCAAGATGCTTAAGAAAGATGCTGCAACCAAATGGACTGAAGATTTTCAAAAAGTTTTCGACAGAATTAAGGAGTACTTGTCAACATTGCCAGTCTTGGTACCGCCAGAGCCAGGTAGACCCTTGCTACTCTACCTTGCAGTATTAGATGGAGCTTTCGGCTACGTTCTGGGGCAGCACGACGAGACAGGGAGAAAAGAGCAGACCATTTATTATCTGAGGAAGAAGTTCACTCCGTACAAGGCACAATATTCTCTAGTGGAACGTACCTGTTGTGATCTAAAACTTGGGTAGCCCAGAAGCTGAGGCACTACTTCTGTGCATACACGACATATCTCACATCAAGGATAGATCCCTTGAAATATATCTTATAGAAGACCATGACCACTGGCAAATCCTGATGAGTGAGTTCGACATTGTCTATGTGACTCAAAAAGCAGTCAAGGGACAAGAATTGGCAGACCATCTCGCTGAGAATCCTACAGACGGAGAATACGAACCCCTGAAAATGTATTTTCTCGATGAAGAGGTATCATTCATATGAGAAGACATCGTAGAACCCTATAACAGTTGGAGAATGTTTTTCGATAGAGCAACAAATTTCAAAGGAATCGGCATTAGAGCTGTCTTGATATCGAAAACTGGTCAACATTATCTGGTATCTTCCAAACTCAGATTCCCCTGCACCAACAATATGGCAGAATATGAAGCCTACATCTTAAGGCTCAACATGGTCATTGATATGAATGTTCAGGAGCTGCTAGTGATTGGTGACTCAGATATGCTAATACCCCAAGTATAGGGAGAATGGGCTACTAAGAATTCCAAGATACTGTCGTATCTGCACCACGTGCAGGAATTGAGAAAGAGGTTCACGAAGATAGAATTTTGGCACGTCCCCGGAATTCAGAACGAGTTCGTTGATGCATTGGCCACTCTTTCATCCATGATACAACATCCAAATAAGAATTTCATTGATCCTATTCCAGTGAAGATCCATAGCCATCCAGCCTACTGCGCCCATGTTGAAGAAGAAGTAGACGGGAAGTTGTGGTTCCGTGATATCAGGGAGTACTTGGCAAAGGGAGAGTACCCATAGCCTGCAAATCACGTTCAGAAAGGCACGCTTCGGAGATTGTCCAAAAATTTCTTTCACAATGGAGGAATCCTGTACAAAAAGACTTCCCGATTTGGAATTATTGAGATGTGTTGATGCAAAGGAAGCCTCCAAATTGCTTGAAGAGATACATGATGGGACTTATGGCCCACATATGAACAACTTTGTCTTGGCCAAGAAGATACCCAGGGCCGGTTATTTCTGGATGACCCTGGAAATGGACTGCATCCAGTATGTCCGGAAATTCTATTGATTTCAGGTACACGCAGATATGATAAAGGTACCTCCAAACAAGCTAAATGCAACAAGCTCACCATGGTCGTTTGTCGCCTGGGGCATGGACGTCATTGGACCGATCGAGCCTACCGCCTCCAACGGGCACAGGTTCATCTTGGTAGCAATTGATTATTTCACTAAATGGGTCGAAGAAGCATCTTACAAAACAATGACTAAGAAAGTCATGACAGACTTTGTCTGCGACCATATTGTTTGTCGATTCGGAGTTCCAGAATCAATCATCACTGAAAACGGTTCCAATCTCAACAATGACCTGATGAAAGCTATGTGCGAGACTTTCAAGATCAAACACAAGAATTCCACAGCCTACATGCCTCAAATGAATGGAGTCGTAGAAGCCGCCAACAAGAACATCAAGAAAATACTGAGAAAGATGATATAAAAACACAAGCAGTGGCATGAGAAGCTATCATTTTCCTTACTGGGATACCGCACCACAGTCCTCACGTCAACCGAGGCAACACCTTACATGCTGGTTTATGATACATAAGCTGTCATTCCTGCCAAAGTTGAGATTCCTTCCTTAAGAATTATACAAGAAGTTGAGCTCAGCGAGGCAGAGTGGGTAAGGAGTCGTTATGAGCAACTGGACCTCATAGACGGAAAAAGGATGAATGCAGTAGGTCACGGGCAACTTTATTAGAATAGAATGTCCAGAGCCTTCAATAAGAGAGTCAAGCCGAGGTAGTTCACACTGGGGCAGCTGGTTTTGAAGAAACTATTTCCGCATCAAGATGAAGCCAAAGGGAAATGCTTCACAACTGGCAAGGTCTGTATATGGTTCACTGAATGTTGACAGGAGGAGACTCATACTTGCAGAAAAGGACGGAGAAGTCTGGCCGAAGCCAATCAATTCAGATGCAGTCAAACGCTATTATGTGTAATCCTTTATGCTTTTCTCAATGATGTAAATTGAACTACGCCTGACCTGATTCTCGTTTAAGAGGGGATGCGTAGGCAGCCCTATGGGTTCGGTCACAATTCAATAAAAATTTTATTTTTCCCCAAAATTGGAAACTGGGGCAGAATTTTGAGGAGAACCCTCAAAATTCCGAAGCAAGTTCAGCCAATCGCTGCATGCGCAACAGTCAGAAGAGTCAACCCATCAAACTGGGGCACAATTTTGAAGAGGATCCTCAAAATTTCGTAGCAGGAGAGGTTGCAATGTCTTGAATCGTGTCACGGTCGTCAGTTCATCTATACTATTTTAAAATATATGTTTGTATTATATCTTTGCAAAATTATGCATACTTACTCTTGAAAACAACTTTGTTTAGCAAACACTACCCCGATGATATGAACAGGATCATCAGACCAAGTGTACAAGTCAAGCGAAGCCAGCATGGATACGAACCAACCTTCCCCATTTACAAAACTCACGATTTTTCTTTGGATGCAGGCACAAATTTCAGCACAGCTGCAAATGCTAAGGTTCACTGTCTATACAAAGAACGAACATGTTCAATGATACGATTCTCAAAGCCATCGCACCTCTCGGCATTTTCTATCAGCACAAACAAACAATGATGCATAGTCACAATTCTCATAATGATCACAATACCTCAATCTACTACCAGATAAGAAACTCTATTGTCATTTATTTAACTCTCTGCATAAGGCTAACTTTCTGCCTTCCTTTGTATAAGGCTAAGCTCTGCCTTCATCCTACATGGGACTAAGCTCTGTCCCCAGTTTGTATGAGGTTAAGCTCTATCTCCATCTGCATAAGGCTAACTTTCTGCCTTCTATTTGCATAAGGCTAACTTTCTGCCTTCCTCTGCATAAGGCTACCTTTCTGCCTTCCGTTTGCATAAGACTAAGCTTTGTCTCTGTCTGCATGAGGTTAAGCTCTACCTCCATCTGCATAAGGCTACCTTTCTGCCTTCCTCTGCATAAGGCCACCTTTCTGCCTTCCGTTTGCATGATACTAAGCTCTGTCTCCATCTGCATGACATTAAGCTCTACCTCCATATGCATAAGGCTACCTTTTTGCCTTCCTCTGTATAAGGCTACCTTTCTGCCTTCCGTTTGCATGAGACTAAGCTCTGTCTCCATCTACAAGAGGTTAAGCTCTACCTCCATTTGCATAAGGCTAACTTTCTACCTTCCTCTGCATAAGGCTACATTTCTTCCCTCCATTTGCATAAGGCTACCTTTCTGCTTTCCTACCCACATGAGTCTAAGATCTGCCTCCCGTTTAATTTTTATCAAGACTAAGCGCTGTCTCTCAAGCACTATTTACTTCACCTCCCTCTCGGGCTAAGCTCTGCCCTTAAACTTGCAAGACTAAGCTCTGTCTTGTCAGCATCATATTACTGCATTTCATGGGCTGAAATATCGCCAACTTGTCCAAAGGCGTCATCGTTCGGAGGCACCATCTTCATGGACCGAGTACATCATGTCATGTCCTAAGGATCTCTCTCAATTTTGCATATCATTATTCAAAGGTGTCATCATTCGGGGGCACCATCATCATGGCCCGAGAACATCATGTCATGGCCTGAGGATCTCTCTCAATTTTACCTATCATTATTCAAAGGCGTCATCATTAGGAGGCATCATCTTCATGGCCCGAGAACCTCATTGCATGGCCTGCGAATCCTTCATCAAACAATTCATGGCCCCGGACATCATGGTTTGAGGACGTCATCCTTAACCGTCCGAAGACAACATTCATAGTCCAACAGGAACTTGCATCATATTTAAATTTATGAACAATATACCCTTGTATTATTTTATTTGCAGTTAATCCGGCAAGCGATGACTATCCTAGCAAGAGCGGTCCCGTTCCAGTTCTTCTAACTATTCCTGTAAACCATTTGCCCATCCAGCCCTATACGTTGCGTCCGTTCTTGTGATAGCTCCATCGGTATACTTCACCGATGGGTCCGGAACTACATACGGCCTGATTCCTGTAAAACCAGGGATATGTAGGCATCTCAGAAGCCAGGGTGCGGCCTAAATCTCTCCCGAATCATTTCGCTCAGTCAAAATTGGGCATCATATCTTTACCCGACAACTTTTTCATCCTTCTCGGGTAAAGAGTGGAAACTGTTGATACCTAATGTTTTCTCAAAATATTTTTATTTGCGTATATACCTTCAAAATCATGCTTTCATAGCAAGTTGGTATTTTTCTATAATTTTTCTACATTTTTATTTATTTATTTTAAATTATCCAGCATTTTATTTCCAATAATTATTATAAAATTACATTACAAATGATTTAAAAAATATTTCTTGATTTAATGTATTATTCTGGTCCTATTAAGACCAAATTATTTCACAATTAGCTAAATTGGCACTCATTTCGCTATAATTGCAATAACTTTGCAATTATAGCCTAATCATATGTTTTACACAATTTTTGCCTAGTAATTAGTCACTTTGTATTTTTAAATACCAAGTGATCATTTTAATTTATTTTCTAAGCATCAATTTTATTTTATACAATTATTAGCTTTTTTTATAAATTATTTTATCTAATCTAATTGGGTGTTTAACAATTAGCCACCTTTATTTCGATTTTAGCCTAAAATCAGCCTAATTCCTAACCAAATTAAATAACCCAACAGACCCCAAGCCCAATTCCTATATTACCCGGCCCAATCCTAATTCAATATCGATCGTTGATCAAAATTGATCAACGGTCAAGATAATCCCTTCCATAATTAAACCTAAAGACTACCTTCCTCCTCTCTCATATTCCCTCACTCACTCCACCGTTTCATCTCTCCCATCTCTCTTTAAACGCTCCACCTGCTGAGCCTATCTTCATCTTCTCTGGTCGTCGCCTTGCCAGAAACATGTGTGGTTTCACCACCCACATCCTCATGGCTCCATCCTTAACGTGTGTCACTGCCTTTGAAGCCCTCAAGTGAACCAGAGGCGGTTCACTCACATCTTATGATCTCATGCCATTTTTTCAGGCCATTTGTGGTCGTCCGAGTAAGATCTTACCACTTTCCGGTTAAAACCAGTGACTTTTGAGTTTTTCTTCTCCTCTCTGGGTTCTCGCTTTGAAACCCTAACTTCTAAACTTTCCGATTCTTTTAGATCTTTAACAGATCTATACATATCATGAGTTCTTTCCATGTTTTCTTTAAAGATTTTTCAGTTTCCTAAACGATTCTTTATTTTTTCAAATTAGGGTTTTTAAATCTTCTTTTCAAAACAGTTCTCTTTCTGATTTCTTTGCATTATCTTATGATTCTCATCGTGTTTAAACATGATTTATGCTTTTCCCCCTTAGTTTGATTCATTTTGATAAAAAAAACCCCAAATTTTTTGATTTCAATCCGCGATTGAGTCTATTTGCGATAATGTTTTACCTGTTCTAGTATGACTACTTTTCTTTCATGTGCACTGTGTGATTTTGTGATTTTTTCTCTATATTTGCTATTAGGGTTTCTGGCCCTTCGTCACTTCTGCCTAAATCATGTTTGTTCTGCTAGGTCCTTTTACTACTTTCTATGTTCTGATGTGAATCCTTAATTTTTTTATTAGGGTATTTGATTTTGCCTAATGTGTGTTTATTCCGCTTAAGTCAATTATGTTTGCCACTTGAATCTGTGATCAGTACTGTTCTCTACTGATTTTGAGTATTTCCTTAAATATGTGATATTTTCCTTTGAGTAATACAGATTCCCTATAATTAGAACCTTATTCGAGGGTTTCCTTACTGATTTTCAGAATCTAAATTATCTCTTGCCTTATTTTTATGAATAATTATGTTAAATTAATTTACAAATGCTTTCCTTAATTAGAGTATTCTGAACTTAGCCCTTATTATATGTCTTATACTTTGCTGAAATTTTATTTCGTTATGTGTTACCATCAGTCTATACGATTTTCTTTCCTTACGTTATTACTATTTATTACCGTTTGAACAATGACTCCTTAATTAAAGGGAGTACTTACATTAATATGATTCTAATTTATGTTTACATCTATAATTGTGCTGAACTATTATTTGTTACCTTATTTTCTGCCTATTTTCAAAACTATAAGTACTTTTACTCTTTCATTATCAAAACACACGAACAGACATTCTTCAACACTCTCTTACACACACATACTCTCTTCTGTTTTTCTTCTGATTACTTGCTATTATCAGTCGGCTGCAAGCCAAGACTGATTATTCTACTCTTTAAGTTCATCATCATGTGTTTGACATCTCCTATCTGGTATGTCCTAATTACAATTCGAGTTTCAAAAAAAATATGTTTCTCTTAGTGCTTCAATTAATCCCGTTTATGATATGTTTCTACTTATGGTTTTTGCTGTGATTTTTGCACTTAACTTGATTACATTCTTATCCATTTTATATGTTATGTATTCCCCCCTTTAGACTCAGCATGTTTATTACCCCCCTTTTGCATGTTTCAATGTGATTCTGCCCCACTTCTGTCTTCTTTGATTCCTAGCACACAACAATTTGCACTATATATTACTTAATCTCTATGTAGTCCTGAACCCATGATGAACCTATGTGTGACTCTGTCACTGTGTGTTTTCCCTATGTGCCTTATATTTGTCCCCAATCCCTCATCTCCCTGCTTGTGGATACTGAACTTGTCTTGAAATCCTTGTTCTATGTGTGTTGTTTTTATGCTGAGTTGTTGTTCTGGGTGCCCTACCCCTTCTCAAACTGCTTTCACTGAGTAAAATCTTCTATTGTTCTTCAAAGCTTATTTCAAAAGTTGTTTTCCTACTTAATCTTTTCAAAACAATGTCAAGCACTCTCACTATACTCTTAGAAACTTAGGTTATGTCCCTCTAATGTGTGACTGCTTTGGGATCCCTATGAGATCCCTCTGAACTCTGATGCATTAGATCTGGCCCTTTGACACTGTACTTACTCATTATGGTTATGAAAATCTGGCTGTGAGCACTTTCCGGGATCCCTTGGGGTCCTTAGGAAACTCCGACACACCTGGATTATGTGAAAGGCTGTAAAACACTATTGGCATTGAGACTTATGGAGATCTGGGCCTATTGGTAGGCTCCCTATAGTGTAACTTCTTATTTTTTCTTTGTTCACTTATGTAATTCATGCAATGGTCTGTAATAATTTATTTGTAAACAACTATTGGGGATGGAGTGAAAAGGGAAAAGGGTAACTATGCATGCCAAAGGGTAGAAATCATGTCCTTAGGTTTATATTTCTACTTGCGCAATAGAATTCATGTTTAGGACCAATATATGCAAATCATGCATTAGAAATCATGCTTCCTAGGTCTCATGTCTACTGTTTCAGCATATCACTTTATATTAATGTCATATTACTTAGAAAAATCTTGTGTTAGGATAAATGATGCTAATAATTGGTATCTTCCGCAATCCTGCTTCATACTGTTATGCACACTTAGAAAACTTGTTCTAGGATAAAAAACACTAATAATAAATGGTCACATGCATATAGTCTGAAACCCTGCATAATGTTATAGCTATTATGCATTTAGAAATCCTGCCTAGGAATTCTGTATCATTCTGCATCCTTTCATGCATTAGATACCATACTTTAAGATTTCATTCATACTCACTTAAGTACACCTAGTCTAACTACTGATGCATGAAAAGGCATAAAACAAATTTATTCAGTTTCTCTAAAACAACTGGCAATACTTCTGTTTTTTGCAACACCCAGAACAACATGTTTAGGTAACAATTCGCAACAGTTTTTCTTAATTCTGGAAATTAGTATACGTTTCCCCACGTCTAGGCAAGCCTTAGGTGATATAATTTTTAAAAAACTGAGAATCTGTCTTTTGTCTATACTGCCTAACAGGTCTTAAAATCAGTAGGCAACCTGATTAGGCCTGTTTCTGAGTTATAAAACAAGTCTGCATATCTGCTCATATTCTGAGCTCACCTAGACACCATGTCTTAGGGTTCTAAATTAACAATATTGCCCTTAATTGTGTTTGAGTCGTGTTGTTTACTTGCACTAACTGTGGAGGTAAATTTGAGCCTCTTATCTACTTTTTCTCTGTTCCTATTTGCTGCAGTCCTATATGTTTTGCTTGTCGCCTTAGTATTTTTCCTTTAAACCTGAGGGTCTGCCTAGAACTGCCCTTTATAGGTAGAAGGTCCTAAACTCCTCGAGGGCCATTAGGAAGAGACGGGTAATAGCACGCACTAGAGGTCGCTGACCAACACTCGCTTTAATAACCGCTAAGGGGTGGGAAGGGTAGATATGGATATGATGACCGATGCACTAATACCACGTGTAGCCCCTCTCGGAGGAGTGATTACCGGGTATTGTACTGATGTGATCCATATGACAAACAACCTAGGACTCCCATATCCTTTGTATACATGTTTAGATTATAATTCTTTCAAAACATTAGTTAGATATTAAATATTTTTTCCAAACTTTTGTAGCACATGTGTGCTTAGACTGTGAATCTTTCAAAACGCTTTACTTGTTTAAAAGTTAATTGCCTATTTTCTACTTGCTTAAATTCACAAAGTTGTTTGGCTGGGAACCACAGTTGTGGACTTTGAGGGGTGCCTAATACCTTCCCCTTGGAGTAATTTCAAGCCCTTACCCTTTCTCTGGTTGTCTAAATCTTGTTTGTAAATGACCCTAAATAGGTGTCCTAACGTACCTTAATTCGTTAGGTGGCGACTCTTCGAATCCTTGCATACCCCTTTCCCAAAATGAAACAAGTTGTCCCAATAATGTCAAGACACCGACTAATTCGAAAGGAGGAGTTGAAAAAGGGGGCGCAACAACCGGCAAGTTTGTCAGTTGAGGTCGAAGAGTTATCCTTCAGTTCGAGTGGAGTAAAGAGGTTAGCTTGTTGAGGCAGCTACTTGGGAGTCTGAGTCGTACATGCGGAGTAGATATCCCCACCTATTCGCCTATTCAGGTACTTTTCTATGTCCGTTCGAGGACGATCGTTTGTTTTAGAGGTGGAGATTGTGATGACCCAAAGGGTCATCTTGTGTTTGAAAATCAATTATGCGTCGTTAGACTAAAAGTTTTTAATTTTACCCTCCTATATTTGTGTGCGTAGTCCGGGCGTGTTTTCGAAAAGCTTCTATGTGGAAACTTTAATATTTTTGTCTTTCAAAATGATTTTTAGTTGACTTCGATCAATGTTTTGAGTAAACATACATGGACCCGTGTTTTGACGGTCTCGGTGTGCCCGTAGTAAATTATGGGACTTGGGCGTATGCCCGGAATCGAATTTCGAGGTCCCTAGCTCGAGATATGAATTTTTGATTAAAATTGAATTACAGAAAATCAATGATTTTAAAGAATTTGCTTAATGTTCAACCTTGTTGGTATCAGTCTCGTATTTTGTTTTGGAGCCCGATACAGGTCCGTTATAATATTTTTACCTTGTCTGTGAAAATTGATAAGAATCGGAACTGATTTGATGTGATTCGGACCTTCGGTTGAGAAAATAGTAATTCTAAGGTGTTCTTGAGAATTTCATTGGTTTTGGTGCTAAATCTGTGGTTTTAGGTGTTATTTTGGTGATTTTATCACACGAGCGAGTCCGTATGATGCTTTTAGACTTGTGCGCATGTTTGGTTATGAGCTCCGAGGGCTCATGTGAGTTTCGCATAGGCTACATGATGTTTTGGACTTAGAATTTCTTGTGTTTCAACTGTTTCTGGTGCACAGATATTTTCTTCTTCGCGATCGCGAAGCGGAAATTAGGCAGGGATGGTTTTACTCCATGAATGCGTGGATTAGGTCGCGAACGTGGAGCAAGGGAGGTGTTACCCTACGCGAACGCAACCTGTGTACCGCGAACGCGAAGAACAAGGAACCTGGGGGAGGGGTCAGTAACACCTACGCGAACGCGGCACTTGGCTCGCGAACGCGGAGGATTGGGGGGAATATTTCTTCGCAAATGTATAGGTTACCTCGCAAACGCGTAGGCCAATAGGGCCAAAGCTTCACGATCGCAACAGGCTTCTCGCGATGTAGACATGTCCAGTGTTTTTAAAACAGACCTCAAGACGGGAATTGTTCAAAATTTCATATCTTCTTCACTAGAACTTAACCTTGAGCGATTTTTGAAGTGGGAATTCAAAACCAAATCATAGGTTTGTGTTCTTAAACTCATTTCCTCCAATTTCCATCAACACCCATTTGATTTCTAGTCCTAAATCTTGTTCTTTAAGAGTAGAAATTAGGGATTTTAGGAGAATGGGGGATTTTGTAAATTTGGGAATTTAGACCTCAATTTGGGGTCGTATTCCGAAACTATTTACATATTCGGGCTCGGGGGTGAATGGGTAAACGGAATTTTGTCCGAACCTCGATTTTTGACCAAGCGGGCCCTATGTCAGTTTTTGACTTTTTGGGGGAAAACATAGGAACTCTATAATTATGCATTGAAATTGATTCATTTAGCGATAATTGATGGTATTAAGCTGATTATGACTAGATACGAGTGGGTTGGGGGTGCATTCTAGAGGAAAAATGTTACTTGTGCACTGAGTGACCTGCGGATCGAGGTAAGTATCGTGTCTAACCTTGGCTTGAGGGATTAGGTATTGTTGCCTATTTGCTATGTGTTGATTGCTGAGTACAACGTATAAGGGAGGTGATGAGTACCTATGTGTTGTTGTCGCGTCCTAGCATACAAGTGAGTCTTATTCTTGTGGTTGTTGTATTCTTTATTCGTATTATTCAAGGTTATACTAGATATTATTTATGTTGTTATTGTTTTTTGTTGTTTGGGTGAGAAAGAGTGTAAAGCACGAAGGGTGATGCCGTTCCATTGCATATTCATTATCATTATCATGTGAGAAAGAGTGTAGAGCACGAAGGGTGATGTCGTGCCATTACATATTCATTATCATTATCATGTGAGGAAGATTATAAAGCACGAAGGGTGATGTCGTGCCATTGCATATCCCCCCCCCCCAGCATGTTCTCCCTCTCTCAATATTGTCTGTGTAGCTTCTATTATTTGTTATTATGTTCGTACATTATTTATCTGCACAGGTTTATGTTGTTGATCGCCTTGTCCTAGCCTCGTCACTACTTCGCCGAGGTTAGGCTTGGAAATTACCAGTACATGAGGCCAGTTGTACTGATACTGCACTCTGCACTATTCTGTACAGATTACGGTACTGGACAGAGTTGATCCCGTGTGGAGTTGTTGACTTTTATACCATAGGAGATCCGAGGTATATCTGTCGACGTTCGCAGGCCCTAGATTCCCTTTCTAGTTACTTCAGTTTACTGTTTCTTTTATTCGAAAATAGTTGTATTTTTCTTCAACCAGTATTTGTAGTAACTCTTAAAAGTTCGTGAATTGTGACAACAGACTCTGGGTAGTTGTATTTGAATATTTGGACTATGATAAACTCTCGCACTTCTTTAATATGTTATGTTTTAAATTATTGTTATTTAGCGAATTGTTTAACGAGTTAGTGTATTAAATCTCTAATTGTTGGCTTTCCTGGAAACTGAATGGTTAGGCGCCATCATGGTACCGACGGTGGAAAAGTCGGGCCATGAAAAAAGACAAGCAGTAAAAGAAACTAGGTGGATTGAAGATATGGAACAGGAAATCCAAGCTCTACAGGACAATCACACCTGGAAAGTTGTTGATTTACCTGCAGGAAAGAATAATGTGGCTCTAAGTGGGTATATAAGATCAAATATCATACCAGTGGAGAGGTTGAAAGGTCCAAGGCTAGGTTGGTAGCCAAAGGGTACAGCCAGCATGAAGGTCTTAACTCTCATGATACCTTTTTCTCCTGTGGCAAAAATGGTCACAGTTAGATCAGTGATAGCACTAGCAGTGTCCGGGGGTTGGTACCAATACCAAATGGATGTGCACAATGCCTTCTTGATCTTTGTGAAGAAGTGTACATGCAACTACCTGAAGGTTTTAGGAGGCAGGGGAGCAGAAGGTTTGCAAACTACTCAAATCTCTATATGGACTTAAGCAAACCTCTAGACAATGGAACACTAAATTGACAGAAGCATTGCTTGAATCAGGATTTGCTCAGAGCCGTCATGACTATTACTATTCACGTTAAATAGAAAAGGTGACATGGTAATCATCCTAGTCTATGTTGATGATTTTCTCATCACAAGTAGCAGTACAGAATTGATCTTGGAAGCCAAGCAAGTTCTCCATGAGAAGTTCAAACTAAAGGATTTGGGGGAACTCAAATATTTTCTAGGTATTGAGGTTCTTAGATCAAAGTCTGGCATTATACTGAACCAAAGAAAATATGTCCTAGAGCTAATCTCTGATATGGGCTTCAGTGGAGCCAAACCTATCATCACTCCTATGGAAACCAATTTGACACTAACTATAGTTGAATATGACAAGCTTACTGGCCTGATGGGAGATGTAACTTTGCAAGATCCTACTTTGTACCAGAAGCTGATTGGGAAGCTCATGTATGCAACCATTACACGACCAGACATCAACTATGATATTCAAACATTAAGTCAATTCATGCAACATTCTAAGAGATCACATTGGGAAGATGCACTTAGGGTGGTGAGATACTTGTAGAATGCTCCAGGTCAAGGTGTGTGGCTGAAAGCTAGGGCTGCTATTGAATTGAGTTGTTGGTGTGATTCAGACTCGGCAGCTTGCCCAAATACTCGCAGATCAGTCACATGCTATGCCATCAAATTTGGAGAATCATTGGTGTCTTGGAGGTTAAAGAAACAGCAAACTGTGTCCAGAAGTTCAGCTGGAGCTGAATATAGAAGCATGGCTTCAACTGTAGCATAGGTTACTTGGTTACTTGGTATGTTCAAGGAGCTTGGTTTGGCCATTCAAACTCCAATTACAGTGTTTAGTGACAGCAAGTCTGCTATGCAAATAGCAGCCAACCCCATTTTTCATGAGCGTACGAAGCATATAGAAATTGACTGCCATTTTATTCGAGACAAGATCAAAGATGAGATTGTCAAGACAGTCTATGTGAATACTCGAGATCAACTTGCTGGATTGATGAAAAAAGAATTATGTCAAGCTCAACATCTGCATCTTCTAAGCAAGCTTGGTGTGCTGAATATTTTGCACCCTTCAACTTGAGGGGGTGTATTATGATTTGTATTGTTAATTTCCTGCTAATTCCCTTCCTTCTTGTACTGATTGGTGATAGATGTTAATAGTGTGCTAGCTTAGTTAGTTAGCAGTCCACATGTAAGTAGCTCATTGGTAAGTTAAATATTAGTTAGTGGAACAGAAACTGTGTATATATTCCTCTGCAGAGGATGAGCTGAATACACAATCAATTTTACCAAATGCATTCTTCTCCTTCTCCTTCGTCAATCTAGAAGCTTCCTCCATTGGAGGACCTATTGAGTTTGAAGAGCCAAGTGCAGATTTGCACTTTTTTTGATACTGTAGCACTTGCCAAGCAAAAATTCTTAACCGACATTAGCATTTGGCTATAGAAATTCTTAAGCGTCTGCAGCCCTTGCCAAACAAAATCCATAAGCCGAGACAGATTCTCGAAAATCATTCCAAAAATGGAACTGTTTGCTGTGCTTACAAAGGAACCCATTTTAATCTGAATACCTAATATTTTACAACTTTGACGAAGTAGCTTATTATATAGTACTCCTACTAAACACTTGATACGATACTATTTAATGTTTTTGAGTGTCCATTTCGCTTCCCATGTTCTTCATTTGGAAAATTGAATAACATGAATACATGGCACATATTCTTATATACACTCTTATTATCACTAAATCACAATAAATTAACATATTCTCACCTTAATTTATGACTTAACCCCCGAGTGCTGGTAAGTTTTATTAGTATATATTTAATTATAACTTGGTAGATGATATTATTAAATAATAAAATTTAATATTTCTTATATACATATATATATATATTTTCACATATTAAAGTAAGTTTATTTATATTTTATAACTTCTATTTTAAAATAAAAAATATCTAATTTTGTAATTATTCTTGAATAACCTAATTACAATCGCTTTGATCTGCAATCGCTTTCAACTTTTTGTTTTACATTTTTCCTTTCTTTTTCATCAGTGATTTTCTAAGAGGGAGGATTTCAATTACAACTTTTCACCTAAAGCTGAATCCCAATTTTCTGCCGAAAACTAGTTCTCTCTTATTATTACTTTGATTTCCCTTTATCTAAACCAGTGTTTTAAAAGGCATTAGGACTCATCCAAAGTTCATTCTTAAGAGACGTACTTGCAAAATATCTTGAGACTCATGTGTGAAACTTAATTTTGTGAAGCTTACGCTTTAAGCAATGGTTCAGGACTCCTAATGGTTCTTATGCAAATAATATGTCAAATTCCATAATTTAACGTTGTGTATCTTCAAAATTCTTTAACAGATAATAAAATTCTATTTATCTAAAGGAATATAAAAATTGAGAGTACCTCAAATATGGAGTTATAATATTGCATATATACCAGTTGAGAATATCATGAGGGTGAAAATCACTTGAACATTTCTTCTGAAAATAGATAGCCAAAATCGCTTGTTATTGGTCTTTATGCCTTAGTTCTATGTTTTTCAAAATTATCATACTTTTATGATTTTGCTATTGTTATTTTGTGCCTTGAATTATTTCCATGTATTTTAAGAAAACCCATAATCCCTATAGGTTTAGGAAACTCATTGACCTAATAGATTTGGGAAAGGAAAACCTATAGTCCTTGTCAAATTGGGAAACCTTTATCTTATATGTTTGGGACCTGTTGGGATCTATATAAGGGGTTGTAGTTGGGGATTCTAGAGATTGTACTGTATTTTTCTTCTCATTTATAGTGGAAAACTCTCTCTGCTTTTGCCCCGAGGATTAGGCTTTGCCGAACCTCGTTAAATCTTTATGTTGATTTTTCTTCTCTATTTGCTTTGTGTGTGATTGTGTGCTAGTTAACCCACGATATTCCGCAACAATTAGTATCAGAGCAAGGTTCAAGTTTCTACATATAATCTAGGGTTAAGATGTCTTCATCATCTTCAACAAAGTACGAAGTAGAGAAATTTGACAGGGGTTCTAGTTTCAGTCTATGGAAGATTAGGATGAAATCGTCCCTGGTGTTACAAGGGTTATGAAAGGCAATTGATGAGGATTTTCCTAAAGAGATGAAAGAGACAAAGAAGGAAAACCTAAAGGAGAGGGCTTTGAGTGCGATCTTCATGAGCGTTACAGATAGCGTTCTTCGAGAAATTGCTGAAGAAACTTCTGCACCAATGGCATGGAAGAAGTTAGAAGATCTGTATTCTAAGAAATTGCTGACAAACCGCCTCTACCTGAAAAAGAGCTTATACAATCTCCGTATGAATGAAGGTATACCTATTAAAACTTATATTGATGAGTTTAATTCAATTATAATGGACCTAAAGAATGTCGATATCAAAATTAAGAGTGAGGATCATGCCTTGATTGTGTTATGTTCTTACCACCGTCTTATGATACTTTTGTCGATACGCTGCTATATAGGAAAGACAACATTTTACTAGAAGATGTTAATAATGCACTAAAATCTAAAGAGTTGAAAAAGAGCTTTCCATTTAGCAAAATTGAGGGTGAGGGTCTTGTGATTAGAGGAAGAACGCAACAAAAGGATTTTAACAGGGAAAAGTCTACCGCCAAATCAAAGTCTAGAGCAAGGAAGCAACATTGTTATGAGTGCGGGGAGCAAGGTCACTACAAGAGAGATTGTCCTAAGCTGAAAGAGAATATAGGGAAGCAGAAAATAGATAATTCGGCAAATATCGTTGACACTGGCAATAATTCTGATGATAGTGACTATGTAGGGGAAGTCGGTGATGTGATATCTAGTAATGGGCAGAATTCTTGGGTTCTTGATTCTGGTGCTACTTTTCATATGTGTCCACACAAGAATTGGGTTGCAACTTACAAGCAAATGAGTGGGACTGTCTATGTGGGAGATGATAATCCATTACCAGTAGAGGGGGTTGGTAACATCAAATTGAGAATGTTTGATGGAATTATCAGAAACATTGAGTGTTGGCATGTTCCTCGGACAAAGAGAAATTTGATTTCTCTTTCGACTTTGGATGATCAAGGGTATAAATTTTACTCCGGGAATGGAATACTTAAAGTGTGTAAAGGCTCCATGGTACTCATGAAGGGTAAACTACATTCTAAATTGTATCATCTTCAGGCTAGTGTAGTTGAAGGGAAAGTTGTTGCAGCTTCTGGGAATAGTGATCTGAATCAGTTTTAGTTGTGGAAATTGCGACTTGGCCATATGAGTGATAATGGATTGTCTTTGTTGAGTAAGCAAAATTTGTTGAATGTGTACAAAAATCAAATTTTGAATTTCTCTGAGTATTGTATGTTTGGTAAACAGAAAAGGATAAAGTTCAGCAAGAAGGCCGAGCACAAGATCAGAGACAAGTTAGATTATATACACTCTGACTTGTGGGGTCCAAACATAGTTACCTCCAAGAGTGGTGCCGAGTATTTTATGACTTTGATTGATGATTACTTAAGGATGGTGTGGGTGTATTTTTTGAAAACAAAAGATGAGGCATTTCCCACATTTGTTAAATGGAAGACGATGGTTGAGAGGTAGCAGAAAGAAAAGTTAAGCGTCTTCGAACTGACAATGGGTTAGAATTTTTCAATTCCGAGTTCGATATTTTCTACAGCATAGAGGGGATAGTGAGACACCACACATGTGTCGTAACACCACAACAAAATGGTATTGCAGAACATATGAACAGAACGCTTTGTGATAGGGCACGAAGTATGCTTTCACAATCATGTGTTAGCAAAGATTTTTGGGCTGAAGCAATTAATACAACTTGTTATTTGATCAACAGATCTCCATCCACAGCTATTGAGTTCAAAACTCCTTTTGAGGTATGGTCCGATTCGCCTGCTGATTATTCAAATTTAACGATATTTGGTTGTCCTTCTTATGCTCATGTGAGGGATGGAAAACTTGAGCCGAGGGCAAAGAAGTGCATATTTCTAGGGTATACAAGTGGAGTTAAAAGTTATAGGTTGTGGTGCATAGATCAGAAGACTTTAGGGCTAATTATCAGCAGGGATTTAACATTCAATGAATCTGCCTCACTGGACAGTCAGAGGGAGAAGGCAATAGCATAAACAAATCGTGGTATCAGTGACCGCATAGAGCTAGAAATTGAATCTCCACTAGCTCAGCCCAGTAGTTCTAAAGTAGAGGAAGTGGAGGAGGTGCAAAATATTGATAAAGATGATAATGTTGATGCACATGCACAACAACAACCATATAACATTGCAACATACAAAGAGAAGAGAGTGATCATCCGACAGCAAAGGTTTGCATACGTAGTTGATTGGAATCTTCTTAGATATACGAATCCAGTGGGATTTGTTTTGGCAGTTGCAGAGACCGTTGATGCATTTGAGTGTTATAGCTACTCAGAAGCTATTCAGAGTACAGAACCGAATCGAAGGATTAGTGTTATGGCTAAAGAGATTGAGTCTCTTAACAAGTTTAGGCGTTGCCTATACTTGGTTGATGTGTGCGGAAATGGATAGAGCCCTCGCGGGGGATGAGGGGAAGGTAGAGAGACGTTGTTCTTCTTGATGAAGAAAATTCAAGCCAAGGGGAAGATTTTTTATTTTGTGGCTTGAATTATTTCCTTGTATTTTTAGGAAACCCATAATCCCTATAAGTTTAGGAAAACCCATTGACCTAATAGATTTGGGAAAAGAATACCTATAGTCCTTGTCAAATTGGGAAACATTTCTCTTATATGTTTGGAACCTTTTGGGATCTATATATAAGGGTTGTTGGGGATTCTATAGATTGTACTGTGCTTTTTTTCTCATTCATAATTGAAAATCTCACTGCTTTTGCCCCGAGGATTAGGCTTAGTCAAACCTCGTTAAATCTTTGTGTTGATTTTTCGTCTCTATTTTCTTTGTGTGTGATTGTATGCTAGTTAACCCATGATATTCCGCAACAACTATTTAAAAAGTATTTTGCATTTATCCATGAAAGAGTAATATTTTAAATTATATTACTGAGAAATCTTATAAGTTATTTATTATTAGGAAGGTAAAATGTGTAGTTTGATAATACTTTTTTAAGAAATTTTAAATTTTTACTCTTTTGAAAGTTAAGACATTGTATTTGTAAAATCATACAAGATTTTATTTTTTATGAGTTTCTTTAATATGTAATTAACAATGCGAGAATTAAATTACTTAAAGGAAAAGATGCCCATTAAAATAAGTAATTTATTTATACAATCCGTTCATTATTATCAATGCATAAGAATTCCTCTATTTTTAATCCCCGCATAAACGATCTTTGCATTACTTTTTCCCCCCTTAATTAACTCGTAAGCCAACACAACAACTCCCAGGTGTCTTAATAATAATCTCATCCAATTTGTAACGACCCGATCGATCGTTTTGAGCTCTAACTCGTCGTTCACTGATTTGAGGGTATGAGCAGCTTCGTTTCAGGTATTATGACTCATAGGCGTGGTCGTAATTAATTTCGGGAAGTTTAGAGTCAATTTGGAAGGAAAATTCTCATTTCGGAAGCCTTAAGTTAGACGAATTGACTAAGATTGGATTTTTGAGTAAACAACCTCAGAATCAGTATTTGAATGCTCCAACAGGTTTGTATAATGATTTCGGACTTGGGCGTATGTTCGGATCGGGTTTTGGATAACACGGGAGCGTTGCGACGTATATTGTGGAAGTTAGCATTTTAGAAGAAATTTCATAAGTCTGGGTTGAAGTACATTTCAGTGATATTGATGTCCGTTTGGGATTCTGAGTTTGGGAATAGCTATGTATGGTGATTCTGAAGTTGGGAGCGCGATAGAAAGTGAATTCGAAGGTCCGTAGGTTATTTTGACGTCATTTGGCTAAATATAGAAATTTGAAGGCTTTTGAGAAATTCGACCGGAAGAGAAAATTTTGATATGGGGATCGGAATGCGATTCCCAAAATTGGAACAGGTCCGTAATGTTGAATGTGACTTGTGTGCAAAATTTGGGGTCATTCGAACGTGATTTGATAGGTTTCGGCATCGAATGTAGAGGTTTGAAATTTCAAAGTACATAAGGCTTGAATTGGAGTACGATTCATGGTTTCGGCGTTCTTTAATGTGATTTGAGGCCTCGAGCAAGTTGGGGGATGTTATGGGACTGAGTCGTGTGATTGGGCGGGGTCCCGGGGGCCTCGGTGTGTGTGTGGGGGTAAGTTCAGACCATTTTTTCCTGTTTTGTTGCTGCTGTTTGCTGGTGTATCTGGTGCGCATCGCGATCCTTGGGGTGCGATCGCGAAGAAGGAAGTTTGAGGGGTTGGAATTTGTCCTTCGCGAACGCGTGGTGGTAGACGCGAACGCGAAGGGGTCGCCTGGGCTCTCTACGCAAACGCGTCGCGAGGAACGCGAACGCATAGAACGAAAAGGGAGCTGGGGGCCTGGGGCCTTTTGGCCTATGCGAACGCGGAGGGTTAGGGCAGTTGACCTTCGCGAACACATTCTGGGTGTCGCAAACGGAGAGAAGAAAAATGGCACTGGAGCAGATTGTGCTTCGCGAGCGCGAGGTTCTTGCCGCGTTCGCGAAGGAGGGCAGTGCTGGGAAGTGAAGTATTTTAAACGAGATTTTGGCCATTTCTTGCATTCTTTCATTTGGGGTGGGCGATTTTTGTAACGACCCGGTCTGTCGTTACGTAAAACCTGCATTTTAACTGTTGTTAGTGGCTTAGTATATGTTGGTTATTCTATTATTAATGTGTTAGAGTTGATAGGCTTGAAATCGAAATGGTTAAATGAGAATTTAGTCACTTAGTCCTTAAGAACAACCTTAAAATGGGAAAAGTCAACTAAGCGTTGACTTATTGGTAAACGACCTCAGAATACGTATTTTATGGTTCAGATAGCTTCGTTAGGTGATTTGGGACTTAGGAGTGTGTTCAGAATATTTTTAGGATGCCCGATGTAGAATTAGGCTTGAATTGGCGAAGTTAGTATTTTGGCGAATTCCGGTTGATAGGCGAGATTTTGATCCGAGGGTCGGAATGGGATTCCGAGAGTTGCCGTAGCTTCGTTAGGTCATTTTGGACTTGCCCAAAAAATTTCAGGTCATTCGGAAATGATTTGGTTGGGTTTTTGATCAAATGCGCGTTTCGGAAGTTTTTGGAAATCATAGGCTTGAATCCGATGTAATTTTGGTGATTTGATGATAGTTTTGATATTTTTAGAGTGCAAATAAGTTTGAATGATGTTATGGGATATGTTGGTAAGTTTGGTTGGGGTCCCGAGGGGCTCGGGATTGATTTCGGGCGATTAACGAGCATTTTGGACTTAAAAACACTGTTGTTCTGGTGTTTTCACAGCTGAAGGTTATTCACTGCGATCGCGTGGCTTATGCTGCGATCGCGTAGGGTTAAAATGGACCAGGGTGAATTTGCTCATCGCGATCGCGGAATAAGGGTGGCGATCGCGTAGCTTTGGAGGTTATTTCAGTGCGATCGCGTGGGGATCATCGCGATCGCATAGGGTTAGCCAGGCGCGTGGGGAGCGGAGTCAGTTGTTCTTCGCGATCGCGTGAGAAGGGTTGCGATCGCGTGGGTCGAGGTTCCATAGAATTGCGATCGCGTGGCTTATGCTGCGATCGCGTAGGATCTTCTGTGGGCCTGGGAGAATTGTTCATCGCGATCGCGTGAGTACATCCGCGATCGCAGTGCATTAATAATTCGGCAGTTAAATAATAAACCCTCCGCGACTTAAACCTTCTTTTACACCATTGTTGAGCGGAGGA
>ML294406.1:0-20097 GCA_005239495.1 Nicotiana undulata
TTCAAATGATTTTACTTTGCTATTCTTTAAATTTATTTTAATAATTTCAGTATTTACTTGAAATCCTCTCTAACGTGAGCCTTGCTTGTCATTTGTTTACCGTCCAAATTCACAAAATTACTTGGCTGGGACCCACAGTTGTGGATCTCGAGGGGTGCCTAATACCTTCCCCTCGGGATAATTTCAAGCCCTTACCCAATCTCTGGCCATGCAAACTAGTTTCATGAGTTAATTATTCTAGGTGCCCTAACGCACCATAAAATCGTTAGGTGGAGACTCTTCCTTAAACCTTTTCCTTTAAGGAGTTGTCCAGAATGTCATGAAACCCGATCTTCGCGTACCTAATCCGTGCGAGGAAAAAGGGGGGGAGCGACAGCATGGCGACTCTGCTGGGGATCTTCCCTAGGCCTTTACCATTACAAGTTGCTTTGTAAATTTGGACCTTTAATTTTGTTAAATACTTGCACCTCTTCCCATTCCCCGCTATATGCTATTAACTGTTTAATTTCGCAAAGTATTTATTTTTCCTAAATGAAACTGACATATCTTCTTGTTTTCTTTGTAACCGCTTTCCATTGTAACTGTTGTATTTTCTTTCTTTATCGCTTTCCTCAACGTGAAAATACATACCTATTTGTTTAAATGCTATTTATTGCATATCATGCTCCGCATTCATATTCCACTCCTGCCAAACAAAATCCTATAGCAACGCTTACAATGAGTGGTTGCGCTATTCCAATATTACTACCCCCTAAATTCGGAAAGGCGTATTTGCGGTAAAACTAGTCGATCAGCGGTGCAGTCGANCTATTGTTGCATGCATCATGGTAAAAAACCTAGCCAGGCTAATGTGTTGTCCGCACAATAGCCTTTAAGATAGCCTTGTCAAAAGTCCAATGGGTTTCCCTGGAACCCAAACGGACGCCTTCACGTTATGTGCATTTATTTGGGAAACTAAATGCTCATGCTAATTATCGATGTTAAATAGTCGAGTCTGGCGGGGGTAAGGAATTAACCCTCTTTGTTTTGCAGAAATGAGGCACGAAACCCCCAGATTCGGCATGGTCGCCAATATCCACCCCAAATTGTTAAACTGGTGGGAGGATCTTCACTCCAGCGACAAAGCACTCGTCAGGAAACACTTGGGCAACCTGCCCTCTCTTTTGGATATCCTAACAAAATGATGATAGAGGCTGCTACCTTATTCTGGTACTGCGATCGGTCGGTATTCCGCTTCGGAAGTAATGAAATGTAGCCGCTGCTGGAAGAAATAGGAGGTTTGGCTGGTTTGGCTTGGGAATCTCCAGGGTTGCTGATGCTTGAGAATCGCGTAGGCCAGGGTTTTCTCAAAATGATGGGTCTGAAGAAAAATCCGGACTTGGTATGTTTCAAGGATTCGTACTTCCCTTTTGATTACTTGTACGAAAGGTTCGGTCATAGAAAATCACACCGCACCTATCAGGACGAGTTCACCCTCACTTCTCTAGGGCACATCCATCGCCGAGTGTTTGCTTTCATGGTCTATTTTTTGGGTTTAATTGTGTTCCCGACAAAGAAGGAAAGGATCCACACTAGGTTGGCCATGGTCACTAAGACTTTAATGGAAGGGATCAACGGACAGGACTTCAACATTGTGCCTATGATCATTGCAGACATATACCGAGCCTTAGAAATGTGTCAACGGGGAGCAAAGCATTTTGAAGGTTGCAACTTATTACTTAAACTTTGGCTCAACGAACATCTGCAAAGAGGTGACTTCCGACAAGACATCCATCAAAGAATCAGGGATGACCATATCGCTTTCCACCACCCAAAGCGAATGAACTACATTACAGACATGTTGGGACTTCGCGAGTTGGGAAAGGAGGATATCTAGCCAGGACCTACTTATTGTTGGGACTTCGCGAGTTGGGAAAGCTGATCGAAGGAAGCAGGAATGCCGAATATGGGGAAGGTCCTTCTGGGACAAAGTAGATAGGGGTGTCTTTTATTTTGTCTCATTTGATGTAATAAGGCCATCGGCCAATAGTGACTTTTATTTTTTGCATATTTAGAGTTGTTTTTATCATCAATTAAATGAGGCATTTAGCATTTCAAGTTCTCCAAATTAAATTGTCGCTAGGCTTACCTCGGGCAAAAAGAGGTTCCCCAACTTAGGATGCGTTTTATATTTTCGCATTACGTGTTTAAATTACCGCAATGTTCTTTATAATCCTCACTGACTTCATTACCTTTTTGTTTTTCCTTTATTTATTATTACCCTCCCCAAAGGTTAGTTCGTGCATTCTGGCATCATCAGTCTATAACACAAGATTCAAGGGCCCTCCTCCTACTCCTCCCAGAGACAAAGGCAAAAGTAAGATGGAAGAGTCCAGCGGCACCAGACAAGAAAATAGGGTTGAACGGGTAGAGTCCACTGACAGCCGGGGTATTCAGGTTTTGCATGAGAACATGTCACCATTGGAACAAAAGTTGCTGAAATTTCAAGAAGAGCTTGATCAAGTCCGGAATCTGGACAATCTGTCTTTTTCCCTCAACGTCCCTGACGTCACCCCTACACCTCCACAACCAAATCACCCTACACCTCACCAAACTCTCCCTGCACCATGCAACACTTGCCACAATAACACTCCACCATCCATCCACGAACCACAAAAGCCCACGAAAGACCATTTCCATGCCTACAACAAGCCCATCTACATGGAAACTGTGACCCACTCCATTCCGCCTATCTCACATAAATCTGAATCTGATGAGAAGGACTTACTTATCAATAATCTGGATGAGGAACTTAGAAAGCTGACTAGCCGAGTTCAGGGTGTCGAGGGAGTCAAGGGAACTGAAGGTCTGAACTATGAAGACCTCTGCATACAGCCTGATGTCGAACTGCCCGAGGGGTACAAACCTCCAAAGTTTGAGATGTTCGATGGTACTGGTGATCCAAGGATCCACCTGAGGACCTACTGTGACAAATTGGTTGGCGTAGGAAAAGATGAAAGGATCCGCATGAAGATATTTATTAGGAGTTTGAAGGGAGACGCACTATCTTGGTATATCAGCCAAGACCCCAAGAAGTGGTCCAACTGGGTAGGTATGGCAACAGACTTCATGGATAGGTTTAGATTCAACACGGAGAATGCACTAGATGTGTTCTATATCCAGAACTTGAGGAAGAAACCCACAGAAACCTTTCGCGAGTATGCTACTCGTTGGAGGTCGGAAGATGCCAAAGTCAGACCTGCCTTAGAGGAAGAACAGATGAACAAATTATTTGTTCGGGCTCAGGACCCGCAATACTATGAATGACTGATAATGGTTGAGGGTCAAAAGTTCTCCGACATTATCAAATTGGGAGAGCGGATTGAAGAAGGTATCAAGAATGGTATGGTTACTAACTTTGAAGCTTTACAGGCCACTAATAAAGATCTGCAGTCCGGTGGTGTGTCCAGAAAGAAGGATGTGGGAGCCGTGATGGTTGCACCACAAGCCAAATCCCCGCCTAAATACCAGGTCTATCTCGCACCTCCATTCACATATCAACCCGCTCCAAATTACCAAGAACCCTCACCTTCATACCAAACTCCACCACCCATGTACCAAGCTCCACCACCCACATATCAACCCACTTCACCCAAATACTCCCAACCCTATCCCGTCTACAACACTTATAATTCCAAGCCATCTCACTACCAGTCACCTCCTACCCGTCAAAACTTCCCTAGGACTCTCCCTAACTTTGTTCGTCGCCCTCCAAAATAATACACCACCATAGCCGAGCCCGTTGACCAGTTGTATGAAAAGCTCAAAGCTACTGGTTATGTCACCCGTGAGAACCCTTCTCAGTGGGTTAACCCGAACAAATCTTGTACATACCATTCTGGCATGAAAGGAAACACCATCAATGAATGCCACTGTTTGAAGGATAAGATACATATCCTTATTGATAACAAGATTATTGTGGCCAAGGAATCCGCTCTGGACGTCCGTAACAACCCTTTACCAGACCATAAGGGTAGAGGTATCCATATGATTGAGATAGAAGATGATTGGGATCCCGAGGGGTCAATCGGGTTGATCGCAGAAGGCGATGAGCCAAAGAAACCTGCAGTTACACTCAACCCGATCATAGTCCAGATCCAACCATCAGAGAATGCTAAGGTGAATATGTCTATCCCACTTTAGTTTGAAGAAGCATCGCCTGCAAAGGCGAAGGCACCAGTGCCAATTGAGGTTGATTTCATGTCTCCGGCAAATGCACCTGCACCCTTCGAGGTTGCAGTCTTGCCGCCCAAAGCCCGTGTGCCATATGAAGTAAGGATAGCCGCGCCGATCCCAATGGAGATGTCAACCAAACCACCTTTCTATTCAAATGCTATCCCTTGGGATTATACAGCTGAGGCGAGAAGGAAGTAAAAGCGGGTTTGAAGAGGCCATCGCAGCACAGGGTATGACAAGAACTTGTAGAATCTATACCCTTGAGCATCTGGCCGAGTCAAGAAAGCAGGCTGCCAACCGGCCTCCCCTCATTGAGACAAGTTTAGATGATCTTTGGAGGAAAATACAGGCTAAAGAATATTCGGTCATCAACAAACTGAACAAGACACCAGCACAAATATCCATTCTCTCTCTGCTGTAGAACTTTGAGACGCACAGAAATGCTATGCTGAAAGTGTTGAGTGAAGCCTATGTACCGAACAACACCACTAGAGGAGAAATGGCCAACATGAAAGGCCAAGTAATGGAAATCCACAAAATCACTTTTCACAAACACGAGTTGCCACCTGAGGGATTGGGACATAACAAGGCTCTACACATCACCGTGCAATGCAAAGATTATTTCATAACCAGGATTCTTGTCGACGGAGGGTCCAGTCATAACATATGTCCGCTGATAACACTCAAGAAGTTAAGTAAGGGACTACATGAGATAAAGGATGGAGCGATTAACATGAAAGCCTTCGACGGTTCTCAAAGGTCTACCATTGGGGAGATCAGTCTATGTCTGCAGATGGAACTGACTTGGTTCGAGGTTGACTTTCAGGTGATAGATGTGCCGACATCTTACAATATGCTATTAGAACGACCCTGGATCCATGTTGTTGGGGCCGTAGCATCAACACTACATCAGGCAGTAAAATTCGAGTGGAACCACCATGAGGTGATCATCCACGGTAACGGTAGCAACCCTATTTACAATCGCCAGACTATCCCTGTAATTGATGGAAAGAGAAAACTAGGTGGAGGAACTTATCACCATATCGAGCGGGTCAATGCTGTCGACAAGGACAAATAGTGGGATAGCAAGATCGAGAGTATCTTTAATTGGGGAGGATACGAGCCAGGCAAAGGGCTCGGTAAGAGCCTCCAAGGGATCACAAAACCCATCAAGCTCAAGAAGCACGGTACCATTTTCGGTTTAGGGTATGAGTACACTTGGGAAGAATTCAAAGACTGGTCGCCACCATGGAGCGGTCCCTACTACCCATTGGAGCAGCCGATACCTCACTTGGGACAAACTTTCCAGCAAGCTGATATCATCTACGGTACGGACGAGGAGGAAGCATTGGCGGCAGTGAGGGATTTATTTCTGGACGATAAAGACATGGACTGTTGTGTCATTCTCGAAGAGGAGGGGGAGGAAGGCCATTCCATACAGGTCGTGATCAAAGGATCATATCTCAAGAATTGGTCAGTCAGGATGACCAAAGCCCGTCGAGCCTTGGGCATCACTATTACTTATCTTGATGAACCGACGACTGTGACATGCAATGAGGCAACGCAACAAACGGATTCCGATTCAGACGAGAATGATATACCTGAGGATATTGTTAAAGAGGTCGAGAACTTTGAGAATAGACCTAAGTCCAACCTAGATGAGACTGAGGTCGTCAACTTGGGGGATTCAGAGAACGTCAAAGAAACACGCATCAGCCTTCATCTGTCGCCATCAGAAAAGAAAGAATACACAGAGTTTCTAAAGGAGTATGAGGACATATTCGTCTGGTCATATGATGACATGAATGGCCTCAGCATATCTATTGTGGCCCACAAATTGCCAATCGATCCAACATGCCCGCCGGTAAAGCAAAAGCTTAGGAAGTTAGAACCAGACATGAGTTTGAAAATCAAAGAAGAGGTCACCAAGCAGATCAACGCCAGGGTTCTCCGGGTGGTAAAATACCCAACATGGTTAGCCAACATTGTGCATGTGCCAAAGAAAGACGGAAAGGTCAGAGTCTGCGTCGACTACCGGGATCTCAATCGGGCCAGTCCGAAGGACTACTTCCCATTGCTGAATATACACATCCTAATTGACAACTGCGCCAAGCATGAGCTGCAGTCTTTCGTAGATTGTTTTGCTGGTTACCATCAGATTTGGATGGATGAGGAAGATGTTGAGAAAACGGCATTCATTACGCTGTGGGGAGTGTATTGTTACAAGATGATGCCATTCGGTCTGAAGAATGCAGGAGCCACCTACATGAGGGCTATGACTACTATATTCCATGACATGATTCACAAGGAGATCGAGGTATATGTGGACAACGTCATCATTAAATCAAAGAAAGTCGTTGACCATATGTAAGATATGAGAAAATTCTTCAACAGGTTGAGGAAGTACAATCTGAAGCTTAACCCTGCAAAGTGTGCATTCGGGGTTCCTGCTGGCAAGTTGTTGGGGTTCATTGTCAGTCGCCGAAGAATAGAGCTGGATCCATCAAAGGTCAAAGCCATCCAAGAATTGCCGCCACCGAAGAACAAGAAAGATGTTATGAGTCTCCTGGGGAGGCTCAATTACATCAGTCGGTTCATAGCCCAGTCTACCGTCATTTGTGAACCAATTTTCAAGATGTTGAGAAAGGACGCTGCAACCAAGTGGACCGAAGATTGTAAAAAGGCCTTCAACAGAATCAAGGAGTACTTCTCAACACCACCAGTCCTGGTACCACCCGAGCCAGGCAGACCTTTGTTACTCTACCTTGCTGTGTTGGATGGAGCTTTCGGTTGTGTTCTTGGGCAACATGACGAAACATGAAGAAATGAGCAAGAAATTTACTACCTCAGCAAGAAGTTCACTCCGTATGAGGCCCGGTATTCTCTATTGGAACACACTTGCTGTGCTCTGACTTGGGTCGCACAGAAGCTGAGACACTATTTCTGTGCGTATACGACATACCTCATATCCAGGATGGACCCGTTAAAGTACATCTTCTAGAAGCCCATGCCCACTGACAAACTGGCCAAATGGCAGATCCTGTTAAGCCAGTTCGACATTATTTACGTGACTCAGAAGGCGGTCAAGGGACAAGCATTAGCAGATCATCTTGCTGAAAATCCATTGGACGGAGAATACGAACCATTGAAAACGTATTTTCCCGATGAAGAAGTGTCATTCGCAGGGGAGGACATTGCAGAACCCTACGATGGTTGGAGAATATTCTTTGATGGGGCCGCAAATTTCAAAGGCGTAGGTATAGGAGCAGTCCTAATAACCGGTCAGCACTATCCGGTCTACCAAACTCAGGTTCCCCTGCACCAATAACATGGCTGAATATGAGGCCTACATCTTGGGGCTCAACCTGGCCATCGACATGAACGTTCAAGAATTATTAGTGATTGTTGATTCAGACCTATGATACACCAAGTACAAGGAGAATGGGCGACCAAGAATTCCAAGATATTGTCATATCTACATCGTGTACAGGAATTGAGAAAGAGGTTCACAAAGATAGAATTCTGACACGTCCCTAGAATCCAGAATGAGTTCGCTGATGCATTAGCTACTCTGTCATCTATGATCCAGCATCCAGATAAGAATTTCATTGATCTTATCCCAATGAGGATCCACAATCAGCAAGCCTACTGCGCCCATGTTAAAGAAGAAGCAGATGGAAAGCCTTGGTTTCATGATATCAGGGAATACTTGGCAAAAGGAGAATATCCAGAGCTTGCAAATGCTACTCAGAAACGCACACTTCGAAGGTTATTAAACAATTTCTTGCACAACGGAGGAATCCAGTACATGAGGACTCCTGATTTGGGGCTATTAAGGTGTGTTGACGCTAAGGAAGCATCAAAATTATTGGAGGAAATTCACGCTGGGACATGCGACCCACATATGAACAGTTTTGTTTTGGCAAAAAAGATACTCCGAGCCGGTTATTTCTGGATGACCATGGAAACGGACTGCATCCGGTATGTCCGAAAGTGCCACCGATGTCAGATACATAAGGATATGATAAAGGTACCTCCGAGTGAGCTTAATTCAACAAGTTCACCGTGGCCATTCGCCACCTGAGGCATGGACGTTATTGGACCAATCGAGCCTTCCGCCTCTAACAGACACAGGTTTATTCTGGTTGCCATTGATTATTTCACCAAATGGGTCAAAGTAGCATCCTACAAAGAAATTACTAAGAAAGTCGTGGCCGATTTCGTCCGCGACCGCATTATTTGTCGGTTCGTTCCAGAATCAGTCATCACCGATAATGGATCTAATCTCAACAGTGACTTGATGAAAGCCATGTGTGAAACATTAAAAATCAAACACAAGAACTCCATAGCATACAGACCGAAGATGAATGGAGTCGTTGAGGCTGCCAACAAAAACATCAAGAAAATACTAAGAAAAATGATAGAAAAGCATAAGCAATGGCACGAGAAGTTATCATTTGCTCTACTGGGATATCGCACCATGATTTGCACATCAACCGGGGCAACTCCTTATATGTTGGTTTACGGTACAGAGGTTTTTATTCCTGCCGAAGTTGAGATTCCATCTCTGAGAATCATACAAGAAGCTGAGCTCAGCGCAAAGGATGGGTAAGGAGCCATTATGAACAACTAGCCCTCTTAGACGGGAAGAGAATAAACACAATCTGTCATGGCCAATTATATTAGAACAAGATGACCAGAGCCTTCAACAAGAAAGTCAAGCCAAGCCGATTCACACCGGGGCAGTGGTGTTAAAGAAAATCTTTCCACATCAGGATGAGGCCAAAGGGAAATTTTCTCCCAACTAGCAGGGTCCATACATGGTTCATAGAGTGCTGACACAAGGAGAACTTATACTCGCAGAAATGGATGGAGAAATTTGGCCTAAACCAATAAACTAAGATGCAGTCAAACGCTACTATGTGTAACTCTTTAGGATTTTCTCAAATGTTATAAATTGAACTACGCTTGACCTGATTCCCATTTAAGAGGGGATACGTAGGCAGCCCTATGGATTCGGTCACATCTTAATTAAATTTTCATTTCCCCCCACAAATGGAAACTGGGGCCGAATTTTGAGGAGGGACCTCAAAATTCCGAAGCAAGTTCAGCCGAGCACCGCACCAGTAACAGTCAGAAGCCTTCACCCATCAAACTGGGTAGAATTTTGAGGAGGACCCTCAAAATTCCGTAGCAAGAGAGGTTTGCAATGTATTGAACCGTGTCGTGATTGTCGGTTCATCCAAAAGAAATTATTTTAAATATTAAGTTATATCTTTACAAAACCATACATGTTTATTTTCTCGAAAACAGCTTGTTTTAGCAACGCTACCCCTGCGATTCCAACAAAGTTATCATCATCAAGCAGATGGGCCAAGCCAAGCCAGCGAGGATGCGAACTAACCCTCTCCTTACAAAACTCACGATTTTTCTTTGGATGTAGGCACGAAGACGGCGAAAGCCCTAAACATATTATTATCCCCCACAGGACGTATATCTTTCAAAGACACACTCTCAAACTCGTCGCACATGCTGACCCATATTATCATCGCAAAAAAACGCTTCATTCGCAACAATCGTATCGCCACAATTCATCACAAGCTAAGAACTCTTACTGTCATTTTATTCCCTGCGTAAGGCTATTATTATGCCTTCCGAGGTTCTACGCTACCTCCCTCTGCATTTTATTTTTCCTGCATTGCATAAGGCAACTATTCTGCCTTCCGAGGTTCCACGCTACCTCTCCCTCTGCATTTTTATCTCTTGCACTGCATAAGGCTATTATTCTGCCTTCCGAGGTTCCACGCTACCTCCCTCTCTGCATTTTATCGCTTGCACTGCATAAGGCTATTATTATGCCTTCCGAGGTTCCACGCTACCTCCCTCTCTGCATTTTATCTCCTTCATTGCATAAGGCTATTATTCTGCCTTCCGAGGTTCCACGCTACCTCCCCTTGCATTTTGCACTGCATATGGCTACTATTCTGCCTTCCGAGGTTCCAAGCTACCTCCCCTGCATTTTATTCCCTGCATTGCGTAAGGCTACCATTTTGCCATCCGAGGTTCAACGCTACCTCCCCTTGCATTTTGCATTGCATAAGGCTACCATTCTGCCTTCCAAGGTTCTACGCTACCTCTCTCCGCATTTTACTTCATTACGTAAAGCTCTCATCTACCTTTTCAAAGAAACCACCTTTCGTGACACTGTTTATTTACGCTTTCTTTCGGGCTAAGCGCTGCCCCTCTTTTCTTTGCAAATCGCAAGACTAAATGTTGTCTTGTTAGCATCATACTACTGCATTCTTCATGGGGTGAAATATCGCCAACTTTTCCAAAGGCGTCATTGTTCAGAGGCACCATCTTCATAGCCCGAGAACATCATTTCATGGTCCGAGGATCTCTTTTATTCAACTTGCATATCATTATTCAAAGGCATCATGGTTCGGAGGCACCATCCTCATGGCCCGAGAACATCATTTAATAGCCTGCGAGTCCCGCATCAAGCGATTCATGGCCCAAGACATCATAGTCTAAGGACGTCATCCTCAACCGTCCGAAGACAGCATTCATAATCCAACGGGAACTTGCATCATGTTTAATTACGCACAATATACGTTTGTCATCTGTTTGCAGGTAATCCGGCCAGGACAGCCAGCTAGGCGGGAGCAGACCGCTCCGGTCCCCCGAGCGACCCCCACTACTAGAAAATGAGCCTATGGCAACAGTTATTTCTGGAACGTTTCACAAACCGTTGCCATAGACACTATATTGTAACGGTTCCAACCGTTCCAATAGATTTGAGGTGATATCAGCACACTACCGCTACAAAACCATTGCAGTTGTAACAAAACCGTTACCATAAACCCTTTTTTTCGCAACGGTTCTATAAACCGTCCCAATAGAACTATTTATGGAATGGTTTAATTGATAAAAATTCTATCGGAACGGTTCTTTTTTCCCTCCTTAATTTCCCTCGTCAATTTCGCCAAACCCGCCCAAATAACACATGTTTCTATTATTTTTAATTTATAATATAAATATTAGGTTAAGAAATTTTGTCACCCTTTCCCACTAACGTTGTCAATACACCCAAAGCCTTATACCCTCAAATTATACCGCCCCTTCTCTCTCACACCAAAATCCTCGTTCTCTTTCACTCTGAAGTCTGTACAGCGACAACCTTCCCCCAAATCAGGTGCGCACTACCTCACTTTTATTTCTGTGTTGTCGTACATTAGGGTTTCAATTGCAACTCTTAACTGGTTCTTCATCCGCCTCATTAAGCTTTAGGTATTGTAATTTTCGCTAAGTTTGATAGATTATATGAACTGCTAGACCTTGTGTAGAGAAAAATTCTTTGCCACATTCTTTACAGAGGTTTTTCATTTTCAAAGAGCAAGGCTTTTTCTTCAAAGGGCATGGTTTACAGAGGCCATTTTCCTTGAAAATAGCCGACTTTTTAAATGAGTCACTTGGGTTGTTTATCGCTCATGGTTATAGTGTTGATTTATGATTAGATTTATGGCATGCAATTAGTTTGTAATATCTGTGGCAACCCTGAAGTCAGGTTACCCTTCAAAGGCGGGTACCCTATTTTTAATCTTCAGACATCTTTGTATGTTCCTTCTTTGATTTTGATTATCCCATGTCAGTTGGATAAATGTAATTTTTTTGAAAAAAATAAGTAAAGAGTATGATTGATTAATTTTCATTTTAAATGCATTGTAGAAAGTTGTTGTTTTCTCAATGTGGTTTGTTATCTTTCTGGAGATTTGTAGGTTCAATTATTTCTTAATGCCGATGTTTCGTGTGTTCAACATATCATCAGTTCTATGTTGGGTTACAGTATGACATTGAGTTGAATCTTAGTATGTTGTACACTTGAAATATAAAAGGCTTTTCCTTTCCTGATATGATTTGCATGTTGTCGATCCCAACTTGCTTGCAATTGGGAATTGAGGTATTGTAGTATTAGTTGTTTGATATGGTTTGGTTTGTTGTTATGGGACTTCAATTTAGAGCTTTAGGACATAACCTGGATTATGTGTGATGGTTTAGTGTTGGTTAGGATAGGTGCCTATTTGGTTATAGGACTTTCTTTAGCAAAAGTTTGTCATGGTTTTGTGATTTATTTCCCATTTCCTGTAGGCATTTAAGATTCTTTTTATAAGCTAATCAGTGTTAAGTTGCTTACTCTTTTCTTTGCTTCTACCATTTAAAATAAAGCAAAAGATCTAACAAAAAAGGCACACTAAAATAATGAATTGTTACAGAGTAATGGGTCTTGGCTTAATTGAGAAATCAATATTAAGACGTGATAGGGTTTGCAGGAAAGTTTAGATCCTACCTAGAGACATGATTACATTCTGGGTATAAATGGAAACGTGTATTCGAAAGGAAAAAATGACTATATGTAATAAACTAAAATCGAGGTGTAACTGCTAATCATCAACATCCGTTTATTTTGTGCTCTGCCCTTATGTTTCTCTCTTCAATTATGCATATTGTATAATTTTTTAGCACATTCTTTTTTCTTTTTCCTTTGGATTGATTGTTGTGCTGATTTCCTTTCTTTTGTTTTTTATGTCATGCACACCTAAGAAGAAATATGCAAACTAAAGTGTCAACTTTGGCTTAGAGTATGTGTTACAGGAGCTGCTGCACATTACGTATTTTTTTTCTCCATTTTCTGTTTAGGTTTCTCATTTCTGGTATACAAAGAGTAGTAAATTATGCATTTTAAGAACAAGTAATTTCAGCTGCATAGTATTAACAAGTAAGACCACATTTAAATGTACATGAATATTGAAATTTAAAAGTAAAGACAAAATGGCTCACGCTTGAAAGATTCCAACAAGAAGTGCACATAGTTTTTAACTGTTGCAATCTTGATGGATATTTATTATGTCTCATGGAATATATTCAGACCTCTTTTATATTACTTGAGTTACTTTTAAGCACCAGATGAATGATCTTGTTTTCCGGCATTTTCAAGTGGATAAAAAATTAATTGGGTACATATAACTCATCCTTTATCATAAGATTCATAAAGGAATTGAGAGTCTTGACATAATGAGATTAGATTATCTTCACTGACATAGAAGACTTACGATCTACCAGTAGTACATGGTTTGAAAATGAAAATTGTTAGCTTCCATACCTGATCTTGCATATAAACTAGCATGCATCTCACAACTCATTTATATATGGTAGTGTAATTGAAGTATACAGTCTTCTCAAAATTATTTTTCCTGTTGTCTTCTGTAAACCAATCTAGCAGCTAATTTCTATCTAATTCATATTCAGCCGTGAGGAGTATTTGTGTATTCATTTTTTTTAAAAATCGTGCAGGAGCTTCTTTGAAGCATGCTAAATTTAAAACTGCTACATTTTCTGAAAGCTATGCAGAAGGAAAAATAGGATTGTATATGACAGACAATATATGCTCTAAAAGGTATGTCAAATTACAATCAACTAATACATCTTCACTGCTCTTACTCTCTCTCTCTTTCTCTCTCTCTCTCTCTCTCTCTCTCTCTCTCTCTCTCTCTCTCTCTCTCTCTCTCTCTCTCTCTCTACTATTTTCATACGCATATTTTTCCTATTTTCATTTGAAGGAACCAGACGCTAACCAACAATCTTCACATGTATAGACTTTTTGTCAAGACACTGCAACAATGATATGTGAACGATACTACTATAGTCTATAGATCAACTATTATTCCAAGTGCATGCAAATAGTATATGCATCATGTACTTTCAACTCTTAATAAGAGGAGTTGATATATTCAATTGATAAACAAAATGTAATTATATGTAGTACCTTGATGTTTGTATTCAATTATATTTTCATGCCACCCCTTCCTAGTGCGTAAATGAATCTGGATAAGTTCTTCAGATTATTGGATGTATGACTGTTCTTGATTCATAATTGGCTGATTGCAGTTGTCCTTGCACGACTTCAGCGTTCAGGAATTGATATTGATGCTAACATTATTCNTATCCAAGTGCATGCAAATAGTATATGCATCATGTACTTTTAACTCTTAATAATAGGAGTTGATATATTCAATTGATAAACAAAACGTAATTATATGTAGTACCTTGATGTTTGTATTCAATTATATTTTCATATCAGCAAATATTGGGCCTGTGCTGGCACATGCCACCCCTCTTAGTGCGTAAATGAATCTGGATAAGTTCTTCAGATTATTGGATGTATGATTGTTCTTGATTCATAATTGACTGATTGCAGTTGTCCTTGCACGACTTCAGCGTTCAGGAATTGATATTGATGCTAACATTATTCTAGCGGCATTGGGTGATAATTCTCCTGAAGAAGCTTCTTCTGCACAGCGAGCAACTTTGCAACCAATCCGCCGTCCATCTACTGATAGCAACAAAGAAGGCAAGCTCATTCGAGGTATTAATATTGCTTATTTTTTAGCTTATTCGGTTTAGAATTATAATGATAATGTGACTTTTTCTTATGTATTTTTACTTGCATCCATGAATTAGATAATCGGATCCTGAATGTTCCATAGGGTATATCACCCCCATTGAGTAGAAAAACTCTGAGTATGTTTATTTTTATTTTCAAAATTAAAAGTTTGAAATCGCCTTGATCTTCCGAAGCTAGATAAAGACCACATTTAAATGTACATGAATATTGAAATTTAAAAGTAAAGACAAAATGACTCACGCTTGAAAGATTCCAACAAGAAGTGCACATAGTTTTTAACTGTTGCAATCTTGATGGATATTTATTATGTCTCATGGAATATATTCAGACCCCTTTTATATTACTTGAGTTACTATTAAGCACCAGTTGAATTATCTTGTTTTCCGGCATTTTCAAGTGGATAAAAAATTAATTGGGTACATATAACTCATCCTTTATCATAAGATTCATAAAGGAATTGAGAGTCTTGACGTAATGAGATTAGATTATCTTCACTGACATAGAAGACTTACCATCTACAAGTAGTACATGGTTTGAAAATAAAAATTGTTAGCTTCCATACCTGATCTTGCATGTAAACTAGCATGCATCTCACAACTCATTTATATATGGTAGTGTAATTGAAGTATACAGCCTTCTCAAAAATATTTTTCCTGTTGTCTTCTGTAAACCAATCTAGCAGCTAATTCCTAACTAATTCATATTCAGCCGTGAGGAGTATTTGTGTATTCATTAAAAAAAATCGTGCAGGAGCTTCTTTGAAGCATGCTAAATTTAAAACTGCTGCATTTTCTGAAAGCTATGCAGAAGGAAAAATAGGAGTGTATATGACAGACAATATATGCTCTAAAAGGTATGTCAAATTACAGTCAACTAATTTATCTTCATTGCTCTTACTCTCTCTCTCTCTCTCTCTCTCTCTCTCTCTCTCTCTCTCTCTCTCTCTCTCTCTACTATTTTCATACGCATACTTTTCCTATTTTCACTTGAAGGAACCAGACGCTAACCAACAATCTTCACATGTATCGATTTTTTGTCAAGACACCGCAACAATGATATGTGAACGATACTACTATAGTCTATAGATCAACTATTGTTCCAAGTGCATGCAAATAGTATATGTATCATGTACTTTCAACTCTTAATAAGAGGAGTTGATATATTCAATTGATAAACAAAATGTAATTATATGTAGTACCTTGATGTTTGTATTCAATTATATTTTCATACCAGCAAATATTGGGCATGTGCTGGAACAGGCCACCCCTCCTAGTGTGTAAATGAATCTGGATAAGTTCTTCAGATTATTGGATGTGTGACTGTTCTTGATTCATAATTGACTGATTGTAGATGTCCTTGCATGACTTCAGCGTTCAGGAATTGATATTGATGCTAACATTATTCTAGCGGCATTGGGTGATAATTCTCCTAGAGAAGCTTCTTCTGCACCGCGAGCAACTTTGCAACCAATCCGTCGTCCATCTACTGATAGCAACAAAGAAGGCAAGCTCATTCGAGGTATTAATATTGCTTATTTTTTAGCTTATTTGGTTTAGAATTATAATGATAATGTGACTTTTTCTTATGTATTTTTACTTGCATCCATGAATTAGATAATCGGCTCCCGAATGTTCCCTAGGGTCTATCACCCCCATTGAGTAGAAAAACTCTAAGTATGTTTATTTTTATTTCCAAAATTAAAAGTTTGAAATCGCCTTGATCTGCTGAAGCTAGATAAAGAATCATAACTTTCATTAGCTCTGAGAAAAAGGATTACCACGATATCGGTGGAGTCTTAATAAATTGTTGGTTCTGCATTCACGCATAGTTTCATTGGAGTTGCTTTAGTTTTATTTAGTTCTTTCTAGAATGGTGATCTGACAGTGCTTTGCTCCCAGGCCACCTTCAGATGCTCATAGCTCAATATTCCCTATTATTGCTAGTATCTCCTCCTCGTGACTGCTGGAATTTAGAGGAAAGACCTTTTTCCCCTTCTGTTCTTGTTGTTCTCCAATTTTGCAGCCAAGCTTCTTGGCTGAAAATTGTTTCGCTATTCTGTAGGAGAGCACACACGCCTATCAGCCTTCAAAATTTCATAAGGATGTCAATTGCATCTCAGCTTTTTGTGAGCAATCTATTTAGCAGAGTAAGCTTAATCAATTTTAGGGCAGAGAGTCTTGTGGGTATTTGTGTAGTTTGACTTCTTTGTTCATTTGACATGCTTCTTTCCCTTCGTAAGCATTCAGAATATGTAGATTTATACCTATATGTACCTGCATTGTTCTAATTTGCTATATTTCTCTAAGTTATGTTTCACTCTCATCTCTCTCTAGTTTCACTCAATATCTTTTTGAGCTTACTTCTTCATGTGCTCAACTATTTTTCATCTAAGCTTTGTAATTGTTCATGATTAGTTGATTTCAAATGCATTTTTTTCTTGTATATATTTCTAACATGCCCAGGCGATTCAATATGCCTAGTAGGAGTATATTAGCAACTTAATAAATTAATGGTTAAAATAAATAATGAAAAGATAGGGTTATATTGGCAATTGTAACTTTGTCTGACCATATAGATAATGGATAAAATGCTGCACTTGATTTGAGAAGGACACGAAACTGCTAATTGTTAAAATTGACCGGTCGATACTCACCTATCTGGGTATTGTAGCTCATACCAATACTAAATATTTTTTCTCTGCTCAAGAGCTTCTAAGTCAATGTAGAGCCTAATGATACATGTTGATACGGTGTGTCAATAATATTGTGGATGGCACATATTGATAGTTGATGTATGGATGGATCTTAGGTTCTACATAGTTGTATTTACAAATAATGTTTCGAGCAGGTTGAAAATTTTGGGATAGTCATATTTACAAAGGAAACTCTGCCAAAAAATTTAAGAATTTAGAGAGTTTGAAATGGAGGAGTGGGGTGTTCTTTATTTTGTACTATTATAGAAATGAGTCTTCAAAGGGCTTCAGTGTTTGAGCCAAATCTGTTTAGAAGGGTTGGCTTCAGAGAATATTGCAATTTGATGTTGCAAGATTCTCCTTACAAATTTTGTTATATTCTAATTAAATATAGGAGAAGGTACTTGTTGATATGTTGAATAGACCTTTCTAGCATTATCAAATTGGTCATTCAATTACTTTGTGATTCAACTATCCTAAAAAATATATTTAATTATTTCTCATTGGCTTTTGTAGGTGCAGCGATTGGGGATGAAAGCAGTGACAAAGACCTTACTGAGTGTTGTTGATTGTTGTTAGAATTTATTATTATGTTTAAGGATATTTAATTTAGTTTAGAACTTTTTGTACGCAAACTTATCTATTTAGACTTTTGAATTGTTTGACAAAACAATGTATATCCATATTTTGTTTTTGTAAATGGATAATGCTAGTTGGATATGGTGTAAACAATTTCATAAAATAGGAAAATATTTCTCATTTTGCTTCCATAAATATCAAAGATTATAATTTGTTGCAATAGGGAATATAAATGTTCCAATAGGCCTAGCAAATAATAAGAGCAGTCCCTAATAATCGTACCAATATGTTATAATATCCGTTGCAATAGAGTAGTAATAGTTGTTCCAATAAATCACAAAAACCGTTGCCATCATGAAAACCGTTGCAACAGTCTTCAAAAAATTAGATGTATTATTTTAACAGGACGGTTTATAACCGTCTCAACAGAAAAGAAACTGTTCTGGTAGATAGAACAATGCTACCAGTCCAAACCGTTACAATAGCCCTATCTATGAAGACGGTTTATGAATCGTTGCAAATAACCGTTCCAATAGACCTATTGTAACACTGAATCCCGGAACGAGTCGACATCCGTTCCAATAGCCCTATAAGGACGGTAAGCCTATCTATGGCAAGGGTTTTCGAAGGGTTGCCATAGCTCCAATTTCTAGCAGTGCCCGTAAGACCTTCCTATTTTTTACCTTAACTCGCACCTTGCGTCCGTTCTTGTAAAACGTCACCGGTATATTTTGCCGATGATTTCAGAACTACATACGGCAAAACATGGATATGTAGACAGCTCAGAAGCTAGGGTGCAGCCTAAATGTTTCATACTATCTCTACTCAGTCAAAATTGGCCATCATATCTTTACCCGACAATTCTTTCACCTTTCCCGGGTAAAGAGGGGCAGCTGTTGATACCCAATTTTTTCTCAAATTATTTTTTAAAACGCATACATACCTTTTAAAATCACTTTTATAATAATTGGCATTTTCCACAATTTTCCATATTCTTATCAATTCGTTTTATTTGATATTTTATATTCAATAATTATTCGTAAAATATATTATAAATAATGTCAAAATATTTCCTAACTCAATATCTTGCTTTTAATTCTATTTTACCCTATTGGGATTAAATTATTTCACAAATCGGCCAATATTGGCACTATTAAGCTAATTATAGAAAATTTTGTAATTATAGCATGTGCATTTTATGCTATTTTCAGTCAATAAATAGTCATTTTTATATTTAATATTATAATTTGAGCCAAATCTGTTTGGAAGGGTTGGCTTCAGAGAATATTGCAATTTGATGTTGCAAGATTCACCTTACAAATTTTGTTATATTCTAATTAAATATAGGAGAAGGTACTTGTTGATATGTGGAATAGACCTTTCTAGCATTATCAAATTGGTCATTCAATTACTTTGTGATTCAACTATCCTAAAATATTTATTTAATTATTTCTCATTGGCTTTTGTAGGTGCAGTGATTGGGGATGAAAGCAGTGACGAAGACCTTACTTGAGTGTTGTTGATTGTTGTTAGAATTTATTATTATGTTTAAGGATATTTAATTTAGTTTAGAACTTTTTGTACGCAAACTTATCTATTTAGACTTTTGAATTGTTTGACCAAACAATGTATATCCATATTTTGTTTTTGTAAATGGATAATGCTAGTTGGATATGGTGTAAAAAATTTCATAAAATAGGAAAATATTTCTCATTTTGCTTCCATAAATATCAAAAATTATAATTTATTGCAATAGGGAATATAACTGTTCCAATAGGCCTAGCAAATAATAAGAGCAGCCCCTAATAACTGTACCAATATGTTATAATATCCGTTGCAATAGAGTAGTAATAGTTTGTGATGACCCAAAAGGTCATCTTACATAATTTAAGTTGTATCTGTGTTTCGAGGCTCCGAGAGCCTCCGTTAGTCTCACCTCGTTATGCGTGCAGAGCCCGGGCGTGTAGCCGGGAAGCTATTATGTGAAAAATTGATAAAAATGAGTCTTGATAATTAATGAATGAATATAGTTGACTTTGGTCAACATTTATGGTAAACGGACCCGGACCCGTGATTCGACGGTCCGTAGGAAAATATGGGACTCGGGCATATGCTCGGAATTGAATTCCGAGGTCCCAAGCCCGAGAAA
>ML294407.1:0-28549 GCA_005239495.1 Nicotiana undulata
ATGTGTTGATCCTTTTGTGTAAAAATCCCATGCTTGTGATGTTTTCCTTAAATACATGGTCCTGTATATTATTTCTGCAATTTTGTACCAACTTTTGAATTATTTCTATATTTATGTGGTGCTTTCCTTAATTACTTTTGATTCCCTGTGATTACAATTGAATCCGAGATCCTCTTGATTGATTTTCAAACTGATGCCCTATTTTTACTTTATAAATACACGGTTAGTTCAACTTGCTTTAATTATACACCATGTATTTGGCCTTGTTTATGCACTATGGGGTTTCTTTGCCCTAATCAGCCTTATTAAACTGATTTCTTTTCCTTATTTACCTTGACTATACCGTTTGAAACTAGACTCCTTAATTAAAGGAGTCTAGTGGTCTTAATTAGTATTGATTGATTGTATTTCCATAATTTGCCTATGTGCCACTCGTTTTCAAAAATTATATAAAGACAATTTCTTCTTTTTTCACAAGACACTGACATACACACACAGACTGATCTTGAGAGCACACACACACACATACATTGCTCTGAACCTTTGCTGTGCTTTCATACATACACTTCTTGCTCTTTGCATCTATTTCTGACTACTCAGTCGGCTGAAAGGCAAGACTGAGTAATCTCTATTGCTCTTGTGCTCCTACATATTACTATTCTANTTTCACAAGACACTAACATACACACACAAAGATTGATCTTGAGAGCACACACACACACATACATTGCTCTGAACCTTTGTTGTGCTTTCACACATACACTTCTTGCTCTTTGCATCTATTTCTGACTACTCAGTCGGCTGAAAGCCAAGACTGAGTAATCTCTATTGCTCTTGTGCTCCTGCATATTACTGTTCTACTACTTGCTATCTCTCTTGTTCTGCATACTACTGTCTCGCTGCTCTACTTCTTTGCACCTTGCTGTTCTATTCTCCTAACTGGTATGTTCCCAATTTAGGGTTACACTATCCAAAGCAACATGTTTCAGTTTCTGTTAAGATTCTTGTTATTTCTTTTATGCTTCTACTTATGTATCTACTGTCTACCATGTAACTAGTATGTATCTATCATTTCCCTCTCCCTTTTAGTCTAATATGTCTCCTGCATTCCCTTGTGTGATCCAATATGACTCTGTTTAACTCCTATGAAGCTAGCATGCCTGTTTTGCTTATGTGATTATTTTTTCTCTTATCTCAGTATGACCAATGTTTTCTTACATGTCTCTATCCTCTACCTAACTTCTAATGCTACAAGAATGTGCCCCTCCACATAATACCTAAGTGCTATATGATTCTAATTCTAGACCCAATATGTGACTCTGTTTGACACATAATGTTGTTGGATTCTTGGCATGAATGCTCTATGATAACTATGTTGGATTGTTTGGAAACCTGTAACTCTATTCTGAAGTCTAATTGTGTATAAGTATGCTTCTACCATGTGGTCTATCTGTCCCCAGTTCCCTATCCCTGCTTGTGTTTGCTTCCTGAACTCTGCATATCTTTTGAGTTGTGATTGTCCTACTTCTCTCCTTTTCAAATTGGTTTTCATAAAATATTGCTCTCTGAAACTATTTTCAAACAGTTATTTCAAAGCTACTTTTCAAACTCAACTCCTTTAAATTATAAGCACATCTCACTACTCATAGTCTCTAAGTTCAGCCCCCTTCGTGTGAGCATTGCCTTGGGTACCTTGAGTACTCATTGAACTTTGACACACAAGGTTGGCACTCTACACATCACTTACTCATTCCTGGCTAGGAAACTTGGGTGTGAGCACTGCCTGGGATTCCCTGAGATCCTTAGGAACTCTGACACACCTGGGTTACAAGAGGTCTTGGCATATAGCATGTTGGATCTGGTACTTGGGCCTACTTTTAGGCTCTCTATAGTGTAAATTCTTTATTTTCTTATTCCTTTGTGTAATTTATGCAACAATGGTCTATAATAATTTGTAAGCGAATAATTGAGGCTGGATAGTGGATATGGGAGGGGGTTATGCATGTTTAGTATAGTAACGGGTAGAAATCATGACTATTGGATTTATTTCCCTATGTGTGCAATAGTATCCTACTTAGGACATGCATATAATGCAATAGAAATCATGTGTAGGTTCTTTATTTCAGCATGTCTATTATGTTCCTGTCATTTTATAAGCCTTGTTCACAGTTAATAACTACAACAAATGATATAATGTATGGCTACTGCATTCCATAAGCATTACATTTAGCTCTTTAGGACCTTACCTTTCAGCATGTTTGTGTCAAGTTATATTTTGCTGAACACCTAGTTAGCCTGTATCTAATCTTATAATCTCGCTAAAATGTGGTCAATTGGTTGAAACAATCTACAAATATAGCATCACCTCTATTAAAATTGGAACTAAAATCTGCATGCTCACTTTTAAACAAATAGGCAATGTATACGAACGCCTAGGCAAACTTTAGGCATAATACATTATTAAAAAAAAACATAATCGTGTTTCACTTAGCTAGTATTAGGACCAATTAGTCCCTTGTTTTGAAATTCTTAAACTTTGATGCTTTTCATTCCTTTTTTATCTCTTTCTAAAATTCACCCTATTATCTAAAAAATTCCTACCCCACTGTTTCTTTAATACTAATTATGGAAATCATGCATTCATTTCCTCTTTAACTAAGTTATTAGATTGCTGCTCTGTGTGTTACTGGATTTCAGAGTCAGTTCACTCTTTTCCAAAAGTCATTCAATTTGAACCCTTGCCCTATTTTCTGAAATAGTTTACTCATGCTCCTTTTATTAAAGTTTTACTAAACTACTGATTTATACTCCGCTCTGAACCGCTGGATCTTTTAAAAGTTACTGGCCCTTTGTGAATCACTCTTTCAATTTTTACTTTACTGATTTTTCTGAAGTTCTTCATCTGCTTTTACTGAAAACTTCATCTAAAATGCTATGCACTTTCAAATCCTGCTACTATCTTTGAATTACTGGACCTTTAAATTCAATCACTCTTCTTTAAGCTACTATGTTTTAATCGGATTTCCTGCTTTATTACTAAGTCTTTATGAAATCAGTCGCTTACCAAAACTGTTAAAACCTACTGATTTTCAACTCAAAATCTCTTGTTTTAAATCCTGACTCTGAGACCTGAATTTTGTTTGAGACGGCTATTTACATTTTTACTTGTGGAGGGATCTGTGAGCCATTATCTGCCCTTGTGTGTTCCCATATTTGTGGTTCTATTTGTTATTTGTATGTCGCTTAGAATTTTATCCCTTTAAACCTAGGGGTTCAACCTTGTACTCACCTTGTAGGAATAATAGTCCTAAATACTCTCCAGGACTTATAGGACGGGACGGGTAATGGCACGCAATAAGCATTCATGACCAACACACGCACTTTAAGTAACCTTTACGGGGTGGGAAGGGTAGAATACGGATATGATGACCGGTGCGCTAATATCACGTGTAGCCCCTCTTCGAGGCGTGACATACCAGGTGTTGCATTGATGTGATCCGTATTACTTTAAACCTAGGACAGTTTCTTTTCAAATGTTTATTCTAATGTTTTTCCCAAAACCTTTAAAGATTTTCACACATGTTTGAAATCCCCTCTTATATGAACCTTGCTTGCTACTTGTTCATCGTCCAAATTCACAAAATTTCTTGGCTGGGACCCACAGTTGTGGATCTTGAGGGCTGCCTAACACCTTCCCCTTGGGATAATTTCAAGTCCTTACCCAATCTCCGGTAATGCAAACTAGTTTTTGAGTTATCAACTCTAGGTGCCCTAACGCACCATAAAAATCGTTAGGTGGCGACTCTTCCTTAAACCCACTTCCTTTAAGGAGTTGTCCAAAATGTCATAAACTCGTCTCTCCGTACCTAACCCGTGCGATAGAAAAAGAGGGCGTGACAGTAGTGTCAAACTGGCTTAGGGTGAAGTAGAGGCTAGGGGATGATGAGAGGCCATAACTTCCGGCGTGGGAGGTGGCTGGAGAAGACGGACAGAGTCTATCGGAGAGGAGGAGATGAGAAGGTTCTAGAGAGAACTAGAGATAGAGAGAGAGGGAGGTAGAGAGATAAATGTGGGAGGGGGGGGNTTCCGGCGAGGGAGGTGGTCGGAGAGGACGGACAGAGTCCATCGGAGAAGAGGAGACGAGAAGGTTATAGAGAGAACCAGAGGGAACCAGAGAGATTGTGAGAGAATTGAGAATGGGGGGGGGGTAGTCGTTAGGACTAATTAAGGAAGGGGTGATTTTGGGTCGTTGATCAAAATTGATCAACGACCAGGATTAAATCAGGTGCCGGGTCGGGTAGGATAGGGTATTGCGCTTGTGTATTGGGTTATAATCGCGCTAAAGATCAAGTTTAATTTAGGCTAGATTTTAAATAAAAATTGGCTACTTGTTAAATACCCACTTAAATAAGTAAATAATTAATAAAAATAGCTAACAATTACATAAAATAAAATTAAGGCTAAATAGGTGAAATTAAGGTAATTAACTAGTATTTAAAATATAGAATGACTGACTATTGAATTTAAATAGCATAAAATATACAATTAGGCTATAGTTGCAAAATTGTTGTGATTATAGTCAAACAATGACAAATTGGCTAATTTGTGAAATAATGAAATCCTAATAGGATAAAAAATGATATACAGAGCTAAGAAATATTTTGAAATTATTTGTAAATCAATTTATGAATAATTATGGGATATAAAGTACTGAATAAATTAGACAATAAATTGGTAAAATATGGAAAATTATGGAAAAATACCACTTATTATAAAAAGTGATTTTGAAGGTATATATGCAAGTTTTAAAATAATTTGAGGAAAAATTGGGTATCAACAGCTGCCCCTCTTTACCCGAGAAGGATGGAAGAGTTCTCGAGTAAAGATATGATGGTCAATTTTGACCGAGCGAAACAGTTTGAAGAGATTTAGGCCGCACCCTTTTTTCCGAGTTGCCTACATATCCCTGGTTTTACAGGAATCAGGTCGTATGTAGTTCAGGATCCATCAGCGAAGTATACCGATGAAAGTTTTGCTAGAACGGACGCAACATATAGGGTTGGATGAATAAACGATTTACGGGAATGGTTAGGATAACTGGAGCGGGACTGCTCCTGCCAGGATGGCCGTTGCTCGCCGGATTACCTGCAAATAAAAGATACAAGTATATATTGTGCGTAATTTAAACATGATGCAAATTCCCGTCGGAACATGAATGTTGTCTTTGGACATTTAAGGATGACGTCCTCAAACCATGATGTCCTGGGCCATGGATTTTCTTGATGCAGGATTCGCAGGACATGAAATGATGTTCTCGGGCCATAAGGATGGTGCCTCCAAACGATGACGCCTCTGAATAATGATATGCAAAAATTTAAAGAGATCCTCAGGCCATGACATGGTGTTCTCGGGCTATGAAGATGGTACCTCCAAACGATGACGCCTTTGGATAAATTAGCGATATTTCAGCCAATGATAAATACAGTAGCATGATGCTGACAAGACAAAGCTTAGTCTTGCGTACTGAAGGGCAGAGCTTAGCCCGTAGAAAAAGCGAAATAGATAGTGCTTGAGATAGCTTTTAGTTTCGATGAAAAGTAAATTAGAGGTAGAGCTTAGCCTCGGAAAGCAGAAAAGTAGTCTTATGCAAAGATACAGATGTAGACATCGTTTAGTCTCGGAAGCAGAATGGTAGCCTTATGCAGGCGGAAGGAAGAATGGCAGCCTTATGCAAGTTGGAAGGCAGAATAGTAGCCTTATGCAATGCAAATAGAGACATTGCTTAGTCTCGGAAGGAAGAATGGTAGCCTTATGAAAATGGAAGGAAGAATGGTAGCCTTATGCAATGGAGGTAGAGCTTAACCTCGGAAGGCAGAATAGTAGCCTTATGCAATGCAGATAGAGACAATGCTTAGTCCCGGAAGGCAGAATGGTAGCCTTATGCATTGCAAATGGAGATAGTGCTTAGTCTCGGAAGGCAAAAAGGTAGCCTTATGCAAGATGGAAGGCAAAATGGTAAGACTTATGCAATGTAGATGGAGACAATGCTTAGTCCCGGAAGGCAGAAAGGTAGCCTTATGCAATACAGATGGAGACAATGCTTAGTCTCGGAAGGCAGAAAGGTAGCCTAATGCAAAATGCAGATGGAGGTAGAGCTTAACCTCGGAAGGCAGAATGCTATCCTTATGCAAGAAATAGAATAACAAATGACAGTAGAGTTCTTTAGCTGATAACATAATGCGGCATTGTGATTATTGGGAGAATTGTGACTACGGAGAATTACTTGTGTTGATAATGGATGTCGGCGTGCGCGGCGGGTTTGGAGAATCGTGTCTTTGAACAATATATGTCCTTCGGGTGGATATTATGTTCGGGATTTTGCGATCTTAGTGCCTGCATCCGAACAAAAAGTGTGAGCTTTGTAAATGGGAAGGTTATATCGTATCCCCGCTGGCTTGGCCTGATTCGTTTGGCTTGACGATACTGTTCGTATCATTGGGGTAGTGTTTGCTAAACAAGGTTGTTTTCAAGAACAAATATGCATGATTTTGTAAAAATACAGTATAAATATATAATTTAAAATATCTTTTAGATGAACCGACGACCGTGGCGCGGACAAAGACATTGCAACCTCTCTTGCCACGAAATTTTGAGGGTCCTCCTCAAACTTCTATCCCAGTTTGATGGATTGATTTTTCTGACTGCTGCTCGTGCGACGATCGGCTGAACTTACTTCGCAATTTTGAGGGTCCTCCTCAAAACTCTGCCCCAGTTTCAAATTGCGGGGAGAAATGAAAATTTTATTAAATTGTGAATGAACCCATATGGCTGCCTACGTATCCCCTCTTAAACGGGAATCGGGTCAGGCGTAGTTCAATTTACATCTTTGATAATAGCATAAAGGTTACACATAATAGCGTTTGACTGCATCTGAATTGATTGGCTTCGACCGGACTTCTCCGTCCATTTCTGCGAGTATAAGAGCTCCTCTTGATGAACCATGTATGAACCTTGTCAGTTGGGAGAGAACTTTCCCTTGGCTTCGTCTTGATGTGGAAAGATTTTCTTTAACACCAGCTGCCCCAGTGTGAACTGCCTCGGCTTGACTTTCTTTTTGAAGGCTCTGGACATTCTATTCTGGTAGAGTTTACCATGGCAGACTGCATTCATTCTCTTTCCGTCTATGAGGGCTAACTGCTCATAACAGCTATTTACCCACTATGCGTCGCTGAGATCAACTTCTTGTATGATCCTTAGGGAAGGGATTTCCACCTCAGCGGGAATAACAGCCTCTGTACCATAAACTAACATATAAGGAATCGCCCCGGCTTATGTGCGGACTATGGTGCGATATCCCAAATAAGGCGAATGATAACTTCTCGTGCCATTGCTTATGCTTCTCTATCATTTTCCTCAATATCTTCTTGATGTTTTTGTTAGAGGCTTCTACAGCTACATTCATCTGTAAGCTGTGGAATTCTTGTGTTTGATTCTGAAGGTTTCGCACATAGCTTTCATCAAGTCACTGTTGATATTGGAGCCATTATCAGTAATGATTGATTCTGGGATTCCGAACCGGCAAACAACACGGTCGTGAACAAAGTCGATCACGATTTTCTTAGTCACTGCTTTGTAGGACGCTGCTTCGACCCATTTGGTGAAATAGTCGATGGCTACTAAAATAAACATGTGTCTGTTGGAGGCGGTAGGCTCGATTGGTCCAATAACGTCCATGCCCCAGGCAGTGAACGACAATGGTGAGCTCGTCGCATTAAGCTCGTTTGGAGGTACCTTTATCATGTCTGCATGTATCTGACAGCGGTGGCATTTTCATACATAACAGATGCAGTCCGTTTCCATAGTCATCCAGAAGTAACCGGCCTAGAGTATCTTCTTCGCCAAAACAAAATTGTTCATATGCAAGCCGCAAGTCCCAACATAGGTTGCCTCTAGTAGCTTGGATGCTTCCTTTTTGTCTACACCTCTTAATAGCCCCAAATCGGGAATCCTCCTGTACAGGATTCCTCTGCTGTGAAAGAAGTTGTTGGACAGTCTCTGAAGTGTGCGTTTCTGAGTAGGATTTGCAAGCTCTGGGTACTCTCCTTTAGCCAAATATTCCTTGATGTCATGAATCCAAGGCTTTCTGTCTGCTTCTTCTTCGACATGGGCACAGTAAGCGGGTTGGTTATGGATCTTCACTTGAATGGGATCAATGCAATTCTTGTCTGGATGCTGAATCATAGATGACAGAGTAGCCAATGCATCGGCGAACTCATTCTGGATTCTGGGGACATGCCGAAATTCTATCTTGGTGAACCTCTTTCTTAACTCTTGTACGTGGTGCAGATACGGCAGTGTCTTGGAATTATTAGTAGCCCACTCTCCTTGTACCTGATGTACCAGCAAATCCGAGTCACCAATCACTAGAAATTCTTGAATGTTCATGTCAATGGCCATTTTGAGCCCTAAGATGCAAGCTTCATATTCGACCATGTTGTTGGTGCAAGGGAACCTACGTTTGGCGGATACCGGATAATGTTGACCGGTTTCCGATATCAGGACAACTCCAATGCCGACTCCCTTGAAATTCGTCGCTCCATCGAAGAACAACCTCCAACCATCATCGAATTCTGCAATGTCTTCTCCTATGAAAGATACCTCTTCATCAGGAAAATATGTTCTCAAAGGTTCGTATTCTCCGTCCACAAGATTCTCAGCAAGATGGTCCGCCAATACTTGTCCCTTGACCACTTTTTGAGTTACATAGACTATGTCGAACTCACTCAGCAAGATTGCCACTTGGCTAGCTTGCTAATGGCCATGGGCTTCTGAAAGATGTACTTCAATGGATCCATTATCGATATGAGATATATAGTATAGGCACAGAAATAGTTCCTCAGCTTCTGAGCTACCCAAGTCAAAGCGCAGCAGGTGCGTTCTAACAGAGAGTACCGAGCCTCGTATGGAGTGAACTTCTTGCTGAGATAATAAATAGCTTGCTCCTTTCTTCCTGTTTCGTCGTGCTGCCCTAGAACGCAGCCGGAGGCTCCATCTAACACTGCAAGGTATAGTAGCAAAGGTCTACATGGCTCAGGCGGTACTAGGACTGATGGTGCTGACAAGTATTCCTTAATTCTGTCAAAAGCCCTTTGACAATCATCGGTCCACTTGGTCGCGACATCTTTCTTCAGCATCTTGAAGATATGTTCACATATAACTGTAGACTGTGCTAAGAACCGGCTGGTGTAGTTAAGCCTTCCCAAGAAGCTCATCACATCTTTCTTGTTCTTTGGCGGTGGTAGTTCTTGAATGTCTTTGACTTTCGATGGATCCAATTCTATCCCTCCACGGCTCACAATAAACCTGAGCAATTTCCCAGCGGGCACACCATATGCACATTTAGCGGGGTTTAATTTTAGATTGTATTTTCGCAGTCTATTGAAGAACTTTCTCAGATCTTCTATGTGGTCGGCGGCTTTCTTAGACTTGATAATAACATCATCCACATATGCCTCGATCTCTTTGTGTATCATATCGTGGAAGATAGTGGTCATAACCCTCATGTAAGTCGCCCCTACATTCTTTAGGTTGAATGGCATCATTTTGTAACAGTATACTCCCTACGGCGTAACAAAAGCCATTTTCTCAGCGTCTTCCTCATCCACCCAAATTGATGATAACCAGCGAAGCAATCCACGAATGATTGTAGCTCATGCTTGGCGCAATTGTAAATTAGGATGTGTATATTTGGCAAGGGGAAGTCATCTTTTGGACTGGTCCGGTTGAGATGTCGGTAGTCGACACAGACTCTGACCTTCCCATATTTCTTCGGTACTGGCACGATGTTAGCTAACCATGTCGGGTACTCAACTACCCTGAGAACCTTGGCGTTGATCTACTTGGTAACTTCTACCTTGATTTTCAAGCTCATATCAGGCTTGAATTTTCTGAGCTTTTGCTTGACTGGTGGACACATTGGATTGGTTGGCAATTAGTGAGCCACAATAGATGTACTCAGACCGATCATGTAATCGTACGAATATGTCCTCATACTCTTTTAGAAATTATGTGTATTCCTTCTTTTCTGATGGTGACAGATGAATGTTGATTCGTGTTTCCTTGACGTTTTCTGAATCTCCCAAGTTGACGACTTCGGTCTCGTCCAGGTTGGACTTAGGTATGTTCTCAAAATTCTCGACTTCCTTGATAATCTCGTCAGGTATGTCATCTTCATCCGAATCATTGTCCGTTTATTGTGTTGTCTCGTTGCATGTCACGGTCATCGGTTCATCGAGACAAGTAATAGTAATGTTGTATAGGTAAAGTAATGAGAGACAAATGATAGCGATAAATATTGATTCATTAAAATGCTTTTTATAAATTGAGTAATTGTTTTGAACATTGAAGATCTTATTGCAGGAATTAAAATGCAAAAAGGAAATCATTTACCAAAGGAAAACAATGAATAACGCTTGTTTTAGCCTTGCTACCCCGAGGCTCGTCGGTGTTTGGTTTTTCTGATGGTCCAATTCTTGAGGTATGCTCCTCTACTCACAGCCTGTATGGAAGGGCTTTCCTCCCCCTCCTCCTCGAGAATAACACAACAGTCCATGTCATCATCCTCTAGGAATAAGTTCCTCAATGCGGCGAGTGCTTCCTCTTCGTCTGTCCCATAAATAATGTCTGCTTGCTGAAAAGTCTGCTCCAAATGTGGTATTGGCTGCTCCAAAGGGTAGTAAGGACCGCGCCATGGTGGCGACCAACTATTGAATTATTCCCAGGTGTACTCATATCCCAAACCGAAGGTAGTACCATGTTTCTTGAGCTTTATGGGTTTAGAGATTCCTTGGAGGTTCTTGTCGAGCCCTTTGCCAGGCTCGTACCCACTCCAGATTAGTATGCTTTTGATTTTGCTATCCCACAATTTGTCTTTGTAGATAGTATTGACCCGTTCAATGTGGTGGTAAGTTTCTCCACCTAGTTTCCTCATTCCCTCGATTGCCAGAATGGTTTGGCGACCGTAAATAGGGTTGCTACTGTCGTCGTGAATGATCACTACCTGGTGATTCCACTCTAACTTCATTGTCTGGTGCAACGTTGATGCTACGGCCCCAGCGGCATGGATCCAAGGTAGTCCTAATAGCAAGTTGTAGGACGCTGGTATATCTATTACTTGAAATTCGACCTCGAACAAGGTTGGTCCCATCTGCAGACATAGACTAATCTCATCAATGGTGGACCTTTGAGAACCATCGAAAGATTTCACATTGATTTCTCCATCCTTTATCAAATGCATCCCTTTACCCATGTGCTTGAGTGTTATTAGCGGACAGATGTTAAGACTGGATCCTCCATCGATCAGGATTCTGGTGATGAAATAATCTTCGCATTGCACAGTGATGTGCAGTACTTTGTTATGCCCCAGCCCTTCAGGTGGCATCTCATCTTCATGAAAAGTGATCTTATGGCTTTCCAACACTTGGCCAACCATATTGGCCATTTCCCCGCTGGTGATATTGTTCGGCTCATATGCTTCATTCAACACCTTTAACAAAGCACTCCTTTGAGTCTTAGAATTTTGCAGCAAAGAGAGAATGGATATTTGTGCTGGCGTCTTGTTCAACTGGTCGATGACCGAGTACTACTTGGCCTGTAATTTCCTCCAAAGGTCGTCCGGACCTGTCTCAATAAGGGGAGGCCGATTAGAAACCTGCTTGCTTGATTCGGACAGATGTTCAGGGGTATAAACTCTACCAGTTCTTGTCATACCCTGTGCTGCAACAGCTTCTTCAGTCTTGACCTTGCCCTTCCTTTTCACCTCGGCTGTATAGTCCAAAGGTACATCATTTGTATAGAAGGGTGGCATGGTTGACATCGCCACTGGAATCGGCGTGGCTATCCTCACTTCAGATGGAACATGTGCCTTGGGTGGCAAGACATCAACCTCAAATGGTGCGGGTGCATTTGTCGGAGACACAAATTCAACCTCAATCGGTACCGGTGTCTTTGCGGGTGGCGCTGCTTCGAACTCAAAAGGTATAGACATGTTTACCTCAACACCCTCAGACAGCTGAATGTGGACTATGATCGGATTGAGAGTAATTGTCAGTTTCTTTGGGTTATCGCCTTTTACGATCAACCCGATCGAGCCCTCGGAATCCAGTCATCTTCTATTTCAATCATGTGGATACCTCCACCCTTATGGTCTGGAAGAGGATTGTTACGGACGTTCGGAGAGGGATCCTTTGCCAAAATGATCTTGTTATCAATCAAGGACTGTATCTTGTCTTTCAAAGAGCAGCATTCATCAATGGTGTGTCCTTTCATGCCGGAGTGGTATGCACAAAATTTGTTTGGGTTAACCCACTGAGAAGGATTCTCAGGGGTTGCAGCAAGTGTAACACCTCAAAATTTTAATAATGTTTGCATTCTTGATTGAGAATTTTTATAAAGAGGAGAAATTTTACCTTGCACTTCCTAAACGTGAAATTTGACAATACATGAAAATCTCATACTTTAGGTTGTGTTAATATTGACAAAGAAGCTACATGGTGTTGCTATGTGTAACACTTAATACTATTTTTGATGAATTATTATTAAATACATTATATAATTAAGTTTTTGGGCTGCCAACCTTTTGTATTTATCTAAAGATATTAGTAGTTTGGAAGCCACATTTTTCATAGTTATCCAAAGTTTAGATATTACTTTGGAAGACTACCTTTCCATATTCTTCTCTTTTGTTTCATTCTTGCAAGAGAAAGAAACAAAACTATTTTTCTTCTCTCCTTCTTTGCCTCTAAAAACTTCATGAAAATCACCATAAATTTCTACTAAATCAACCAGAAAAATTCGTTTTTGGTGAAGATTAAGTTGCTCCTCTCTTTTGTGGTATGTTTCTAAACTCGTTTTTACACTAGACAGCTATTAGTGTCTTCTACATATTCTTTTGTACAGAGCTACGATTTAAGTAATCCAGGACCTGCTGGAAAGATATTTCATAGATCTATAATTCTTATGAAGGAACCAGAATCAAGTTTTGCTAGTATTTACCAGAAAAGGGATTAGAAAGTACAGGGCAGGTGCTGTCCAGATTTTTAGTTTTAGAAATACTCCATGTACTACTGTTAGTAATTTTAGCATAAATTTCTGTGCAAAATAGATATGGGGGTGAATCAAGATGTTATGAAACTCTAAGATATAGATCAACAACTCTTAGGAAGACTATACAGTCTAGTTTATCCGTTTAGATCTTCAAATCTGAGCCACAACACGAAATAATGATATTGTCCAAAATTTTTGTTTCAAACATTTTTGGGTTAGTTTCACCAATCTCATGTTTAGTTCGACATGTTAAATCACGAACTTATTTAGTTATTTAATTATGTATTTAAGGTATATAAACCCTTGAAAAAAATCAAAGGGGAAGTGTTTGAGGAAGTGGACGGATTTGGTTTGTTTACGGCGTAGACGATTCAAACGTTCTCAAGTTGTGATTGAACTTTTTTGTGGTAAAACAACAAGGTTTGTATATAAAATTTGTACTCTTTTTGCTTGCTGGAATATTTTGTAATAACCTGGTATTTAATTTTTCTTGTCTTCAATTTATATTGTTATATTCGTATTATATCAAGTATGGTAAGACATTTGCTAAATCGCTCATACATACGGATTGTTTGATCATTTTGCATTCTTGTTGGGACTTTGTCCTTATTGTGGCGGTGAATTTGTCACTCGTCTTGGCATGCCTCTTGATTTGGATTTTTTTCCATCTTGACGTTGGATTTGTAGTTCGTCTTAAATTATGGAACTTGTCCGTGCTAAGTACGAACTAGGAAGCCATTTTTAATATGGTTCTTGATTCTCTTGACTATTGTGTTTTCACCCTACTTGATTTGGGGCTCCGGTTCATCTTGATATCTAATTATGCTTAGTGTGATGGCATGACGTACATATAGGGCGGAAAAAATAATTGATATTTTGAAACACTTCAAAGTTTGATATTTGATATATTTGTTCACTTGTTTTTAATTATGTTAAACATAGCTACCAATGACGGAAAGGGGAATTGGAGAATTTAATGACTCCAAGCCCAAAATTTATACGCCACTAAGCTTCATGCTTAGTGATAGTTGTTTTCTATCGTAGGTAATGTATGGGATGAAATCTGAAGACGACCATTATGAAGTAGTCTTTTTGGGAGCACTTATGGAGACTACATTTGCATAAGCACCTTGGTTTTGCATAGTTTTGGGACATGTACATGATATATATATATATATATATATATTTCATGTTTATGTATGTTATTTGGAGACTTGTTGGATTTTAAGACCAAAATCTTGTAACTTGAATTTGGTAATTTGTTTTGTTATTTTAGGGTGTGTTAATATCTCAAGTCTTGTAATATGCTAAATTTACACTTTGTCTTGTAAATATGTACAAAGGAGAAAACTGGTTTCTTTTTATATACCTAATAGTTTAAAATTTATGTACAATACAAACTTGTAGTGATGTTGAATGAAAGTATAAGTTTGTGAGAAAGTTGCTTAAATCTGTTGATTGTTCAAGAAGGGTTATATCACCTTATGTTGTATTTTGACATTGTATTTCATTTTACAAAAAAAAAACATTTATGAAGTGTATTTTCATTTTAGAAAAAAGACTATTGCACTTTGAACCTTTTTGCATGGGCCTATTTTCGCTACTAAATTATTCCGAATATTTTTAACTAATATCTCTTTTTAATATTTTATAAGTAGTAAATTAGATTTATTTCCTAAGTAGCACCCTCCCAAAGGGGTTGCTACAGCAGGGATGAGTGTGACATAAACAGCAGCCTTTAGCTTCTCACATAGCTGGTTGATAGGTTCGGCGATGGCGGTATATTGTTTTGGAGGCCTGCGATCGAAATTAGGTCGAGGTCTAAGGAAGTTATGGCGGGCGGGAAGTGATTGATAATGGGATGGCTAAGAGTTGTAAGTGTGGTAAACAGGAGCGGGCTGGGAGTATCTGGGTGGTGGAGATGATTGATAAGTTGGTGGTGGAGCTTGGTATGAGGGTGAGGGTGCTTGGTAATTTGGGGTTGGTTGATATGTGAGCTGAGGTGTTGGGTAAGTGTGGTATTTCAGTGGGGATTTGGTTCTCTGCACAACCATCACGGCTCCCACGTCCCTTTTCTTGGACACACCACTAGACTGTAAAGCCTTATTCGTAGCTTGCAAGGCTTCAAAATTTGTGACCATGCCACTTTTAATACCTTCTACAATCCTTTCACCCAATTTGATAATGTCGGAGAACTTGTGGTTCTCAATCATCATCAATCGTTCATAGTATTGCAGGTCCTGAGCCCGGACAAAGAACTTGTTCATCTGCTCCTCCTCTAAGGCGGGTCTGACTTTAGCAACTTCGGACCTCCAGCGAGTAGCATACTCGCGAAATGTCTCCGTGGGATTCTTCTTCAAATTCTGGATGTAGAACACGTCTGGTGCGTTCTCTGTATTAAATCTAAACCTGTCCATGAAGTCAGATGCCATGCTTACCCAGTTCGACCAGTTCTTAGGATCTTGGCTGATGTACCACGATAATGCATCTCCTTTCAAGATCCTCATGAACAGCTTCATGCGGATCCTTTTGTTCTTCCCCACTCCAACCAGCTTGTCACAATAAGTCCTCAGATGGACCCTGGGATCACCTGTACCGTCAAAAATTTCGAATTTAGGAGGTTTGTACCCCTCAGGTAGTTCGGCATCAGGTTGTATGCAGAGGTCCTCATAGTTCAACCCTTCGACTCCCTTGATTCCCTCGACGCCTTGAACCCGGTTGGTCAGTTTCTTAAGTTCCTCGGCCATGTTCTTGATAAGCAGATCATTTTCATCAGACTCAGGTGTGTATGGGATAGGCGGAGTGGAGTTTGGCATGGTCTCCACGTAGATAGGATTGTTATGGTGGCTTGATGCATGGGTGTGGAAATGGTCATTTGTGGAGTTCTGGGATAAGTAGTGGAGTGTTATTTGGGGTATGGCAGGTATTGCATTGCATTGGGAGAGTTTGGTTTTTTGGTGGAGTGGCGTGATGGTGAGGTGCGGGATGATTCTGCTGTCTTGGGATATTTTGTGGAGGTGTAGGATTTTTAATGTTGGGAGGGTGACGTCTGGGATGTTGAGGGAAAATGACAGGTTTACCAGATTTCGAACATGATCAAACTCTTCTTGGAATTTCAATAAATTTATCTCAAGCTGTGACATATTCTCATTAGGAACCCGAATACCCTGTCCATCAGTGGCCTCTACCCGTTCAATCGTGTTCTCCTTCCTGATGTTGCTTTAATCTTCCATTTTATTCTTGCCTTTAGGAGGACTAGGAGAAGGAGTGGGTGGAGGGCCCCTGGATATTGTGAGATAGGATGATGATGCTAGAGTGCACGAACTAACCTTTGGAAAGGGGAATAATTAAAGTAGGAAAACAAAAACAAAAACAAAAGGTAGCCAAGTCAGTGAGGATTATGAAAACTATTGCAATATTTAAACACATAGTGCGGGAATGTAAAGCGCGTCCTAATTCAGGAACCTCTTTGTGCCTGAGGTAGGCCTAGCGACAAATTGATTTGGAGAACTTAAAATGCTAAATGCCTCATTTTATTGATAAGAAATAGACGAATCCCAAAATAACGCTAAGTAAACAAGAAATATAGGTCACTAATGGCCGTTGGCCTCATTACATCGATAAAGCAAAAGAAAGACATTCCTATCTACTTGGTCCCAGAAGGACCTTCCCCAGACTCGGCATTTTTGGCTCCCTCGAACAGCTCGCGGAGTCCCAGCAATAGGTATGCTCTGGCTAGATGTCCACCTTCGTTCCCTTTTTCCTTTTGACAGTCATCAACCCTTTTGAGAAATTTTCCCTCTAGCTCGACTATGCCTCGTTCTAAGTATCCTAGCCTCTTGTTGGTACTGATGGCCATGTCTTTCCATTCCTCGATCAGCTTCTTATTGGACTCATGTATTTCTCGGTGCTCGCTTTCGCATTCATGGATCCTTTTGCCCAACTGGTTGTATTTGACTTGTGCCTCGGACTTTTCATCTATAATCATGTGGCCTTGATCGAATCCTGGCTTGCCCAGACCATACCAATTATCTTCCAACCAACCTGAATAGAAAGGGGTACAACTAGCGTAGTATCGGTCTGGCTCAATGGTGTCTTTCTCCATCACAATCTTACAGTGCCACATGTGCTGGGCTTGGCACTTGTGAGGACTATCATCATTTTGGAAGTCTGCTCGAACATGACTCATCTTGTCGACCTTGGGTATAACTTGCTTCCTGCTTGTCTCATAACTCGGAGAGGGACTTAAGGGTATGTTCCTCTCAGGCCAATTAGTATAAGGAATGGTGCATCTGTGGACCGGGCAATGAACTCTTCTGTCAGAAACCACTCGAACATCCATTGAACTTGTTCTTCAGTCAGATCATCAAAGAGCTCAACCCATCCTTTGGCATTCTCAGGTTGAGCGAACATGTCGGGAATGCAAGTCATTCGCTTTGGATGGTGGAAAACGATGTGGTCATTCCACGCCCTTCGCTGAAACTCTTGTCGATACTGGCCCTTTTGTAGATGTTCTAAGAGCCAAAGCTGAAGTAGTAGATTACAGTCTTCGAAGTGTCTCGCTCCTCGTTGACACTTTTCTAAGGCTCGGTATATGTCTGCTGCAATAATCATGGGCACAATGTTGAATGTCTGCTCACCAATCCCCTCCATTAGGGTTTTGGTTACCATAGCCAGTCTAGTATGGATCCTTTCTTTCTTCATTGGAAACACGATTAGACCTAGGAAGAAAAGCATGAAGACAAATACCCTGCGATGGATGTGTCCCAAGGATGTGATGGCAAATTCATCATGGTAGGTACGGTATGATGGCAAATTCATCATGGTAAATTCATCGTACCTCTCATATAGGTAGTCAAAAGGGATATATGATTCCTTTAGGCATACCAATTCGGAATTCTTCTTCAAACCCATCATTTTTAAGAAACCCTTGCATGTGCGGTTCTCAGGCATTAGCAAACCCGGGGTTTCCCAAACGGGAAACTAGACCGGCCAGTCCTCCTATCTCCTCTAGCAAAGGTGTCATTTCGATGTCCTCGAAGCGGAACACGACCCTTTCACAATCCCAAAACAAGGTAGCAACCTCTATAATCATGTTGTTAGGCCGGACCTCCAGGAGAGATGGTAGATTACCCAGATATTTTATGACGAGTGTTTTGTCACTAGAATGTAAGTCCTCCCACCAGTTTAGCAATTTTGGGTGGATGTTTGTGACCATGCCGAATCTGGGGACTTCGTGCCTTATATTTCTGCAAGGCAAATAAGGTTAGGCCCTTACCCCCACCAGACTCGACTATTTAACATCAACAATTAGCATGCAACATTTAATTCTCCAAATAAATGCATAGAACGTGATGAGGTTCGTTTGGGTTTATAGAAACCCAGTGGACTTTTGGACAAGGCTATCTTAAAGGATATTGTACGGACAACACGTTAGCCTGGCTAGGTTTGACCATGATGCATGCAGCAGTATAACGGAGTAAGGTTTCTATGGGGTTTTAGACTGGTACCCTTGAGTGGACAACTCAAGGGGGAAAGGCACGGAACCGTCGACTGCACTGTTGATCGACTAGTTTTACCGCAAATAAGATTTTCCGAATTTAGGGGGTAGTGATATAGGAAGAGCACAACCACTCATCAAGCGTTGCTATAGTATTTTGTTTGGCACGAGTGGAGTATGATGTTGAGCATGTTTATGCAATAATAAATAAGCATTAAAAGCATGTTGTCATGTATTTGCACGTTAAGAAAGCGTTAAATACAACAACAGTGATTTAAAACAGTTACAAAGGGAAACAAAGAAACATGTCAGGTTTTGTTTTTGGGAAAGAGTAAATACTTGAAAGAGATAAACAATTAATTGCACATAAAAAGAAAAGAAAAGGGTGCAAATATCAAACAAAGTAAAGGTACAAATTCACAAGGTAGTTTGAAATGGTAAAAGCCTAAGAATCCCCAACAGAGTCGCCATGCTGTCACGCCCCCCTTTTTCCCGAGGTGCTCCTTTCGGGGCCCGGTTCTAAAGGGGTTTATGACATTGAGTTGATACAACTCGTTCCTTTTGGGAAAGGGGTTTGCATTTTTTGAAGAGTCGTCACCTAACGATATTGAGGTGAGTTAGGGCTCCTATCGGGGGTTCATTTATAACTACGTTTGATAACCAGAGACAGGGTAATGGCTTGAAATTATCCTAATGGGAAGGTGTTAGGCACCCCTCAGGATCCACAAGTGTGGTTCCCGGCCAAACAGCTTTTTCTGAATTTGTACAATGTAGCAAATAAACAAGCAGGGCTCAAATATAGGGGATTTAAGTCTCAGTACAAATATTTGGAAATAGTTAAGCTAGATTTCGAAAGGGATCACAATCTAAGCAGGCTTATGGAAGTAAAGGGGTATCCTAGGTTTATTTACAATATGGATCACATCAATGCAATACCCGGTATGACACTGCTAAAAGAGGGTCTACACGTGGTATTAACACACCGGTCATCATATCCATATCTACCCTTTTCCCACCCCGTGAAGGTAACTAAAAGCGAATGTTGGTCTCGACCTCTATTGCATGTTGTTACCCATCCCTTCCTATCAGTCCCGGAGGAGTTTAGGACCTCTATCCTATAAGGGAGGTGCTAGGCAGACCCTCAGGTTTTAAAAGGTGAAAATACTAAGGCGACACATAATAAAACATATAGGACTTATTTTAAGGGGAGCATGGAAGAAAAACAGAAGGCCCAAGTATACCTCCACACATAGTACACATAAACAGCATGACTCATGCACAGTTAAGGTCCAAATTCAGGTTCAGATCCTAAGCATGGTTTCTAAGTGATAACTCAAAGACAGATTTATTGCCTAACTTAGAGAGGAAGTCCTAATCAGGATTGCCTACTGGTTTTGAACATGTTAACAGTTGAACACTAATCACAGAAGACAGTTCTGGTTTTATTTCTTTATGGTTGATTACCCAAGGCTTGCCTAGGCGTGTAGCAGTCATTCAGAGTTGATAACAACTTTAGGTCGTCATACCTAATAACATGCAGTTCTAGGTCTTGCAAATATTCAGAGATTTATCACCAGTTTGTTAGAGCAGGAGGAATGTTTTCATATGTCTATATTTAGACTAAGTGTAGTTAAATGAGTACGATCCTATAACATGATGTCTAATGCAGAATGATGCATATGCAGTTACTAACACAGGATCCCTAAATGTATATCAAGTTATGCACAGTTTTGAAATAGGCAGGAGTGACAGTTTTTAATGTTGTTACCTAAAGCAGGATTTTTAAATATGCAGCATGGTGAGCACATGAACAACACATTTATCCTAAGGCAGGATTTCGAAATGCACATCACAGCATTATGCACAACTTCAGAATAGACATAAATGATTGTTTTTAGTGTTATTTTACCTAGAAACAGGATTTCTAAATGAAGTTTCAGGATAGGTTCATATGGCGCAGTCATATGGTAGCAATTGTTTTGTTGGGTATTATTTACCTTATAGACATGATTTCTAAGTATAGGCAATAAATAATGACATGCTGAAGGAAAACAGTATAAATGATCCTAAGTAGCATGATATCTAATGCATGGCATGCTTGGCATGTTGTACCTAAACATGGCTACTATTGCGCATAGAGAAAATAAACCTAGAAACAGGATCTCTACCCTTGATTATACTACAGCATACACATCACCCACCCATTTTCACTATCCGTCCCCATAGTTGTTCTACAATAATTATTACATACCTCTGAATAGGAATTACATAATTGAAATAGGAGAAAAAATAAGAAGTTAACTATAGGGAGCCTACAGAATAGGCCCAAATCTCCATGTCCTCAATGCAAGGTACTGTTTCATAGCCTTTTCACAATCCGGGTGTGTCAGAGTTCCCTAAGGACCTCAATGGATCCCGGGCAGTGCTCACACCTAGATTTCATAGCCAAGATAGAGTAAGTGCAGTGTGGAAAGGCCAGCTCTTGTGTGTCAAAAGTTCAGAGGGAGCTCAAGGGTCCCAAGGCAATGCTCACACAAAAGGGGCAGAACTTAGGGGGGGTCTAAGAATAGAGTGAGAGTGCTTGATATAGTTTGAAAACCTTGAGTAAGTAAACAGTTTTGGAAAAGAGATCTAATGGAAACACCTTTGTAAAATTGTCTTAGTAAAGTAGCTTGAAAAGGGCAGGGTAATCAACAAGCACCAGACCAACTCTAGAACCCAAACAGGTCCAACATCACACATGGAACAAAGAACCAAGATCGGTTCATCACCACAAACCTTCACACAAGGGTATTAAGGATTGGGGACATATAGGGCACATGATGACAAACATGTAGCAGGCAGCATAAAATAAGAAGTTCATAAGGATTTAGGGGATTAAAGGATACATTAAGGTATATGATCATACTAATATAACAGTACCAAATGGTTCAAGACAGTAGGATACATTCAAATCAAAGTAATGTACCAGTCCCAAGCATAAAGATTCACATAGAGCATGTATCAAGTACATAAAGGCATGCTGATTATGACAAGTAGAGGATAGCTTAACATGTGAATGGGGTTCAGGATCCTAGTTACATGTTGAACAAAAAATAATAAGTAAAAGTAAATTAGAAACACAATGAATTGCAACAGTAGTATAAACATGTTGATTTGAGAAATGAAATCTGAATTAGAACATACCAGTAAGGTGAAGAAAACAGTAACACAAAGCAAGAGATAGGATATGGACAATAGTTAGCCTTGGCTTGCAGTCGGCTAACTTAGAGTAGTAGTAAGTAGCACATAAGAGAGAATAGAGAGAGCAGCAAGTTTTAATTGTGAATGAGAGAGTTGAACAGATTAGTTCGTGTCAGTGTGTTTTGAAAAACACGAAGACTGTGCATATATAGAAGTTTAGAAGCTAGGTAAATAAGGCAAGAATCAATTGTTCAGTAATTACAGAACTAAGAATCAATTAAGAATAAAAATCAGTCCAAGTCTCCCCTTAACTAAGGGAGTCACTTATCAACGGTAAAAGACAGGAAACCAGTTAAGGAAAGAAATCACATAGCCGGAATATAGGGTAGTGTAACAATTAAGGAAAGAATTCAACACTATAGGTATAGAACAAACAATTAGGGATAGGTTCACAAAGTTCTAATTAAGTAAATAATAGCAAGAATCAATTAATAATAAAAATCAGTCCAAGTCTCCCCTTAACTAAGGGAGTCACTTATCAACGGTAAAAGACAGGAAACCAGTTAAGGAAAGAAATCACATAGCCGGAATATAGGGTAGTGTAACAATTAAGGAAAGAATTCAACACTATAGGTATAGAACAAACAATTAGGGATAGGTTCACAAAGTTCTAATTAAGTAAATAATAGCAAGAATCAATCAATAATATAGTCAACCACATAATAAGGTAATAATTAAAAGATGGTAATAGAAAAGGAACAAGTAGCCGGAAATCTATAAGGAGTATTAACACAGTAAATCAAAGTTTCGATAATCAAAGTATAGCACTGATTAAGGGAAATAGTATAGGCTTCCACGAATAAACAAACTAACAAGTTTTAAACAGGCAGAACCAAATAGGAAACCCTAATAAGGCGTTACTAAGGTATCACAAAATACTCAAATTAATCGAGACATATTCATGAGATTCAGACATACAAATAAGTCGACTGAACATACAGTAAAGACAAACTCAGAGTCCAAGACTAAGTGTCAAAAATTAGGGGTTTTCAACATAGTCAGTTAGGCTAAGGGAGAACTTAACAAAAATCATTTAAACATGACAAGAATCGTAGAATAACACTTAAAATCAGAGAAAATCATTTTGGAGAAAAGGTTTCAGAAACCCTAGTCATGAAGATGAAGAGTCACTTTAGAATAATTGGAAGAATAAAGGAGGAAACAACAAAAAGCTCATAATATACACAGATCTAAGACAGATCTAAAAGAAATTAGAAAATATAAAGAGTTAGGGTTTCAGAGAAGACAAGAAAATCTTAAAATGTTACCGGCTTTAGCCGGAAAAGCCATAGATCTTACTCAAACGGCTGGAGGTGGCCGAAAAATGGCATGAAGGACCATGGGTAGAAGTTGAGCCGCTCCAGGTTCACCTGAGGACCTCAGGGTAGTGTCAAATCGGCCTGGGGTGAAGTAGTGGCGAGGGGATGACTAGAGGCCATAGCTTCCGGCGAGGGAGGTGGCCGGAGAAGACAGACAGAGTCCATCGGAGAAGAGGAGACGAGAAGGTTCTAGAGAGAACCAGAGATAGAGAGAGAGGGAGGTATAGAGATGAATATGGGGGTGGGGTAGTCGTTAGGACTAATTAAGGAAGGGGTGATTTTGGGTCGTTGATCAAAATTGATCAACGGCGAGGATTAAATCAGGTGCTGGATCGGGTAGGATAGGGTATTGGGCCTGGGTATTGGGTTATGTAATTGGTCTAAAGACCAATTTTAATTTAGGCTAGATTTTAAATAAAAATTGGCTACTTGTTAAATACCCAATTAAATAAGTAAATAATTAATAAAAATAGCTAATAATTACATAAAATGAGATTAAGGCTAAATAGGTGAAATTAAGGTAATTAACTAGTATTTAAAATATAGAATGACTGATTATTGAATTAAAATAACATAAAATGTACAATTAGGCTATACTTGCAAAATTGTTGTGATTATAGCCAAACAATGCCAAATTGGCTAATTTGTGAAATAATTAAATCCTAATAGGATAAAAATGATATATAGAGTTAAGAAATATTTTGAAATTATTTGTAATGCAATTTATGAATAATTATGGGATATAAAGTACTGAATAAATTAGACAATAAATTGGTAAAATATGGAAAATTATGGAAAAATACCACTTATTATAAAAAGTGATTTTGAAGATATATATGCAAGTTTTTAAATAATTTGAGGAAAAATTGGGTATCAACATAACCTTTCAAACTTGTTCAGTCCCCGATTATGGTGGCCTTGGCCTTTATATCGTGGGGGTGCCTCTTAGAGGCCTTATGAGTTCGAGTTTGCGATGGCTCGGATGTATTGACTGTAGATGACAGTCCACAAGTATTCGGGGTGAATTTGTGTTCTGGCCCTTGAGTTGTTTCTCGTAGAATTATAAGTATGAAGCTCGTATAATAGTAGACTTCTTGGAGACACAAAGTGTTTTGATATAGCAAGAATGCCTCTTTGAATAATGCGTACATGTTTTGCCATCGGGGCTCGACTATTCTACATGGACACGGTTCTTTTGACCGTTTGACCCATTACAAAGTTCTCGTATCGAGGCCCTCTTTGGCGTTAATTGTTTTCTTCGAAAGTACAACCTCCGAGGGTGATGCCCCCCAGTATTCGAGGTTGATTGAAAAGAGGCCTTGAATACTTGTTGAATTCTCCTTAGGTAGCATATAAATGTTGCCTCGTTAAAAACCTTGCTGGAAAAACTCATTTGGGATAAAACCCGATCAAAGGGTAAAAGAGTGCAACACATGCTTTAAAACCCAAGGTCTTCGAGTTGAAGGATGCTTCGAACATATGCAAGTAATTAGTCTTAAATATAAATGGAAAAAAGGGAGAAGTTCATACCTTAGCAATAATATCGTTTGAGTATTGATATGTTCCAATTGTTTGGTAGTTGCTCGCCTTCCATTGTGCTAAGGTTGTACGATCCCTTCCCTTGATGACTTGGTACGGTCCTTCCCAATTGGGGCCCAGTTTCCCTTCGTTTGGGTCTCGAGTATTGAGGGTGACTTTCCTTAGAACTAAGTACCTGAATCCGAAATAGCAAAGGTTCGCCGTTCTATTGTAATACCTCTCAATTATTTGTTTTTGTGCGACAATTCGAACTAGTGCGGCTTCACGTTTTTTATCTAGTAGCTCGATGCAAGTTTTCATAGCCTCGTGGTTCGAGTCCTCGGTAGTATGATTATACCTAACGCTAGGTTCCCAAACCTCGACCGGAATCAACGCTTCAGACCCATACACCAAAGAAAATGGGGTTTCTCCCGTGCTTGATTTCAACGTTGTTCGATATGCCCATAGCACCTCGGGCAATACTTCTCTCCATTTCCCTTTAGCATCATTCAACCTATTCTTCAAGTTTTGAATGATAGTTTTGTTTGTGGACTCAGCCTGGCCATTTGCGCTTGGGTGATAGGGCGTTAATAGAATCAATTTGATTTTATGGTCTTCGAAGAATTTTGTTGTTTTGCTGTCGATGAACTGCTTCCTATTGTCACATACTATTTCGGCGGGTATCTCGATCCGACACACGATGTGGTCCCATATGAAGTCAATGACTTCTTTTTCTCTTATTTTCTCGAAGGCATGCGCTTCTACCCATTTTGAAAAGTAGTCAGTCATAAACAAAATGAATTTAGCTTTACCTGGTATGGTTGGTAGGGGGCCGACGATGTCCATTCCCCATTTCATAAATGGCCACGGGGATAGGACCGAATGGAGTTGTTCACCGGCCTGATCGATCATCGGTGCGTACCTTTGGAATTTATCACTCTTTCGAACGAACTCCTTAGTATCTTTTTCCATGCTATCCCAGTAATATCCAGCTTTAATTACCTTGCGAACTAAAGAGTCGGTGCCAGAGTGGTTCCCACAAGTGCCTTCGTTGATTTCTCACAATACATAATTGGTATCTCCTGGTCCTAAGCATACTACCAGCGGTTCGTCGAAGGTTTTTCTGTATAATGTTCCATTTTCATCGATCAAGAATCGAGTTGCTTTGGCTCGTAAGGCTCTCGATTCCTTTGGGTCCGAGGGGAGCTTTTCGTGCTTCAAGTATTCAACGTATTTATTCCTCCAATCCCATGTCAAACTTGTTGAATTAGTTTCTGCATGGCCTTCTTCGACCACGGACCTCGACAATCGGATAATAGCCCCCGAGACAATATCATCTTCTTCGATTGACGACCCCAAATTTGCAAGTGCATCTGCCTCACTGTTCTGTTCTAGGGGTACATGGTCCAGTGTCCATTCCTTGAGCGGTGCAATGTCACTTGAAGTTTGTCTAAGTACCTTTGCATTCTATCTTTGCGATCTTCAAAGCTTCTGTTTACTTGGTTTACTACCAAAAGAGAGTCACACTTGGCCTCAATGACCTCTGCTCCCAGGCCCTTGGCCAGTTCGAGACCTGCAATCATGGCCTCATACTCTGCCTCATTGTTAGTCAATTTAGAAGTATTGATAGATTGCCTAATGATATTGTCCGTATGCGGTTTTAAAACAATACCGAGCTCGGACCCTTTCACATTCAAAGCATTGTCTGTGAAAAGGGTCCCACACCCCCGAGGATGTACCCGTTTTTCGTAGGAGATCTTTTTCTACTTCGGGTACGAGGGCAGGTGTAAAATCAGCCACAAAGTCTGCCGAAATTTGAGACTTGATGGCCGTTCGGGGTTGATATTCAATATCTTACCCTCCAAGTTCGATGGCCCATTTGGCCAATTTGACCGACAACTCGGGCTTATGCAAGACATTTGGAAGTGGGTATGTAGTCAATACAAAATATAGGGTGACATTGGAAATATGGTTTTAATTTCCTAGATGCGCTTATTAGTGCAAGTGATAATTTTTTTAAATGTGTGTACCTGGTATTATTATCTACTAGGGTTCGACTTACATAGTAAACAGGAAATTTTGTTCCTTGTTCTTTTCGAACTAGCACGCCACTTACCGTTACCTCGGACACGGCTAAGTACAAGTAGAGTTTTTCATCCACCTTCGAAGTATGGAGCAAGGGTGGGCTTGATAGGTACCGATTTTAACTCTTCTAAGGCTCGTTTCCATGCAAAATAATTCTTCTTCTTGAGTAGGGAAAAGAAATGATGGCTCCGATCTGATGATCTTGAGATAAATTGGCCTAGCACAGCTATTCATCCGGTTAGCCGTTGTACGACTTTCACATTGTTCAAGATGGTGATTTCTTCGATGGTTTTGATTTTGTCGGGGTTGATCTCGATCCTCTTGTTTTACACCATGAAACCTATGAACTTGCCCGATCCAACTAAGGCTGGCAGGTGGGCCGAGCCCGACCCGGGACCGACCCGAGCCCACGGGCTAGTGGGCTAAACGGGCCGGCTCGTGGGGGGTCCGGTTCTTAATTTTGGACCTGTGAGCCCTGTCGGGCCTGGGCCGGGCCAAGCGGGCCCAACGGTCAAAAAAATAAAAAATAAAAAAATTATTTAAAAAATGGCCAACGGTCAGAATTTTAAATTCTAGTTGTTGGCCCCTTAAAATAGCCGTTTGACTTGTTTAAATAATATCCATATGGCCCCCAAACTTTTTATATTTACACTTTTTCCCTTTTCTCAACTATAAATACCCCCTCATTCTTTCATTTTTACTCACAAAATCATCAATCTCTCTCAATCTCTCTCTAATTTTCTTCTACTATTGCTTACTTTAGTATTGCAAATTGTTAAAAATTGTGAAGTTGGTGAATTGAAGTCTTCAAGTCTTCAACATTATACAATTTTCAAGAAGTTGTTCGTCAATTCGGTAAACTCGTTCCAAATCCTAAGTTTTAATATTATAGTGTTTGTTTGTTTAATTTGTTTTTCATTATAATTAATATGGACTTGACATTGAAAGGAATGTTTGGTTTTAAGAGTAAGGGAAAGGGAAAATCTAAAGCCGGTGAATCTAGTGGCCCAGCTACTACTCCTCCCCCGGCTCCCCGACGTAGACTTGTTACCCGTCCTCCCCCGCCTATTATTCTTTATAGTAATAACCCTTGTTTTCAATTTACCGATAGTCAGTTTATACATGATCTTACACCAGGTTCACAATTAAATGATGAATATATGAATTTTCTTTATGGTAATCCAACTATCGATAAAAATGATGAGCAAAATGATGATTTAGATGAAACTCAACCCGATTTAGATGATACACCTACTAGTCCTGTTGTTAACCAAACTGATAATAATCCAAATGATGTCCCGGATGACCCTCATGTAGTAACCCCTACTTTTAATAGACAACTGTCACGACCCAAATTCCCACCCTTTAGGTCGTGACTGCGCCTAACGTTGGACCCGCTAGGCCAGCCAATGTATAACTTGTAATAGCAATTAAAAATCATTTAGTACGAAATGAAATGCTAAATTCATCAGCCTCAACCAATTTCCATCACACACTGGGATAACAGTGGGAAACAAGTTTCACCGTACATCAATAACGTACCTTTCCCAACAATAATCTTTCCAACATCGATAATAAAATTAATAAAACTTGAATGCGGAAAAGAGAAACATAACAATCATAAGATAACGTAAATTCCCAAAACCGGGGTGTCACAATCTCACGGACTAACTACTGGAATGCATGTATACCTCGAAGCTCTGACGTGGACTGAAGGTTGTTAGGATTTTGCCCTGAATTTCTAATTCTATTAGGACTCTTTTTCTTGAAAGAATGGAAA
>ML294411.1:0-18775 GCA_005239495.1 Nicotiana undulata
GCCCGGGCTGCGCACGCATAATGAGGTGAGACTAACGGAGGCTCTCGGAGCCTCGGAACACAGGTACAGCTTAAATTATGTAAGATGATCTTTTGGGTCATCACAGTCACTTAAAGTGGAAAAACTCCCTTATTACCCTTTACTACCCGAGGGTGAAAAAGGAGGTGTGACAAGTACCATTAGTCAAAATTTGAAATTACTCAAGATAACCCTGTAAATCGAAATTTATTCATGCTTACTATAACTTGTGGGAGATAAGGAGAGAGATTTTAAAATTACCTGAGATCAATGGTCTTCAAGTAAAGATAGGAAAATTTTCAATAGGATCATCTGCAACCAAAAGATAAATTAAGAACTTTAAATTCGAGCAGCAGCTACAAGGAGAAAATTAAAACAAAAGTCAAAAGCTTTAAGAGATAAAAACTGCAGTCTGCATGTTATATGCAATTTGCATGTGCATATCAAATCCTAACATTAAAAAGTTATCTTTTAGACGAAGGAATTTTAACATGCTCCAAGAAACGTTTGAAATATGCATTATGCAGCATGCTAATGAAAGGTTTATATATAGATTAAGGAACATGCGATTTAAAGCGTTCTTATCCATGTGTAATTAGTATAATCTTGAAGCTTCAAAACTAATTGAAATCGGACTATAGTTCTATTCGAATAAGAGTAGGATTCATCCATTAAAAATTCTAAACATATATTATTAATTGACTTCGATATCCAATATATTAGATAGTCCCAAATACAACAATTTTATCAACCAACATGGATTTATTGTTTTAGACAAATATATGTTTTGAAGGGCAAAAAGGTGATCAATTTTCTAAGAATATTTTCGTCCATCAACATATAGCTTTCTAATAATAATTTTTTAATAATACGGATATATAGATAGAAATAGATAGTTGTAATATAAATATATACGTTCTCAATTGGAGGAGATATAGGGAAAAATAAATACCATTAATAAGTGTTATAGTTTTTCTTTTAAGCTTTAGAAACCGGTAAATCATTTAAAATTTGCTCATAAGTTAAAATTCAATCTACAACATATGTTGTAGTAAATAACGTAAGACACTTCAATTTCTAAAAGAAAATTATTAATTTGTTTTTCTAATTCAAGTAGGATCAACTTTACAGGGTCGATGTATGTGTAGTTTAAATCGAAAAAGGATTTCATCATTGAATAATTTAATTACAATTAGATCCTTATACTATACAAATATTTAAGGACATAAAAGTCGATAAATATTTTAGGAATATTTTAATCGTTCAATATTTAACATAAATTATTCGTGCTTTTATAATTATATAAATATTGATATAAATATAAATATAGATATATATTCTCAAAACGGATATTGTGATGATTTAAGGATATAGCTTTCTAAAAGATACTTGTCTTGCTTATGTATTCTCTATTAAGTCAGTTGTGTGACAATATATTAACTTTTATGGGCCATACATGGATATAATTCTATATATCCTGTCTTAAAGTTGTACCTTCAGTGACTACTCTGTCAACATGTTAGGTATGACCCACTTTTCCGTCCTGATCCTCTGGCCCAACATGTCCCTTCAATGAAGAAATAAACTAAAAAAATATTACATGAGAAAAATAAGGGAAAATTCATTTTGTCCTATTAGTTATTCGAATTCTGATTTTGTTTTTGATCAGTTTAACTTTCAAGTAATTAAATGTAAGAGTTGATTCGTTCATTACCAAATTCTCACAAATTTAACTGATTATTAACTACTGTTCATGTGACTACTGTATGTGAACTAGGCAAAAGACGTTATTGGGTACTTGAGCCTTGAATAATTTGGATAATCGTTTATAAAGAGGAAAAGGGCTAAATATGTCCAATTAAATTATTTTATCTATATTGAAACTGAGTGATGTCATACTATATAGAGTAATAACTAATATAATATTTTAGTAATATCTTAATTTAAATTACAAATATATATTATATATTATCTCAACATAATAACTTCTCACTTCAACATGAACTTCTACCAACCTAAAATTACTTAATGACAAATTAATATATACATACACGATAATTTATTAACAACCAATATATTCTAACTTTTGGGAGTTACCAACTTATAAAACAGTTGGATCGTAATTTGCTCAATAATTTTAATGTTACCTTAATTTTAACCGCACAATTAAAGTCACTTTATTTTTAACTATTTAAATGATATAGTTAAGATTAATATATTATAATTGAATAAATGTTAACCTAATTTAAATGTTTTTCTTCTACTTGCACATATATTAAAAGAAGATGAGTTCTTACACGTAATTTTTAATTAAATGAATCTCACCTTGTGATTTTTGTAATGCACTTTGTGTAAAATAGCAATCCCATATAGTACAATTATATTCCTCTATATGTTTACTCTATCCAAATCTATTTCATTCTAATTGACACACACAATATATATATATATATATATATATATATCGATTCCATCAGTTGCTCGATCAATTGGCTCATACAATTTGAGAGGACATAAATATCAATAACGGGCTAAAAAATCATAGTCTATACCTGAGCCATAGAAAAGAATTTATCCTCCCTTCTTATCTATTTCAGCACAGCAACTGCTAGCACTAATAGAAAAATAAAAAGAAAAAAAAGAAAATAAAAAAACAAAAAAATATATATGTAGTGCTTCCAAACAATTGAGATATAAAATAAATTATAAAATGATGGATAATTAATTTTATCGTAAGGCAACACAATTAAAATTTGTCCACCCGATGTCTGAGTCGATTCATAGTTTAAAACATTATTCCCATAGAAATTCATGTCATCAGTTCCTTTATTCTCGTGTAATTTTATGACCGATTAACTCACTTCTAACATTATTGGAGTTGCTTTAAAATTGATCGAATTGAACTTGCATTTATGTGACCGTTCTCTTTGAGAATCATTCTAAAAGTATTCGACTCCAAACCACATACATCACACATCTTGATTCTCAAAACTGAAATGTTAATTGAGCAAGAGATATAGAGTAATTTTTAAATTAATTAAAAGTATCAATTTACGCACACTATCTTTATAACCCCCCCCCCCCCCCCCCCCTCTTTCTAAATTATTTCCTCTATTATGAAATTTTATATAATATTTCATTTATATGAAAGTTTGATTTAAATTTACATTTATATTAACTATATAAGAATTTAATTTATATTTAAAAAAATTTAATCTCTTCCTCGAAATTATGTCAATTGTTTATATTTTTTTATGTTTATATATTATAATGGGTTTAAATATGTGTATCTTATTTATATAGTATGACTTAGCTCATTATTATTTTTAAAAGATTATCTTCTCAAAGATCAAATAATTCTTATCATTATGTATACATCTACAACATAAATTATCTAATTACATATGTTTTCTTCTTTTATTGATTCGTTGTTCATGTTATGCATCATCCATAACTTAGAGTTGTTCATATTATTGTCCACAATGAATTTAGTTTTTCATTTTCTTGTAATAAAAATTATATTCACTATTTTTTATTGTACTACTCAAATTAATATTTAAATTTATCAATAATATTTTTAAATATCATCTATTTATTATTTTTATTTTATATTTTAGCTTAATGGAGTACGTATTGATAATACCTCCACATTTATCTTTATAATGAGTTAAGATAAGGGTAACATTTTATCTTTCAGTTCAACTTTTTTTGTGTGTTAAAAATCTTATTAATTAATATAGGATAGTTGGTTATATCATTATAAGACTATTTTTCTTTCGTTTCATTCAGATTCAAAATAATCTTATTTACTATCTTTTCATTTACATCAAAAAAATTATCTTTTAATTTTAATTAAGTTAAATACTATTATAAATAATATACTAAATTGTCAAATAACACTGCCCACTTAGCTAAGCCACAATGCAAATTCCTTTAATATAATATATATATATACATTGATTTGAACATTGAGTTAACTGATTGGTGAAGAAAATGTTCTATCACCAAAGCAAATTTTTCTTTATTAATCACCGTACAAGTTAATGCTTCAATTTATATTTTTTCGCTTCTGTTATCACTACTAATATAATATAAATCTTAGTTTCATATTTATTATACTTAAATTTATTGAATCAATGCCTCAGGGTGCACGAAGAAGTGAACACTATTGATCACCTAAGTTAGTTACAAAAGTTAAGTTTTGATCCAACAATTCGGTAATTATGATTATGGAATCGAGCCTAGATTTTTTAGTCTTATTTCTAATAACAAACATGTTTCTGTTTTTTTCTGTTGTTTTTGTTGTGAACTCAAATTTCAAAAAATTCATTTTCATTATTTAGAACAATTCGCCTCACTCATTGACCCTCTCGTTTGAATTGAAATATTTATGTGTTGATTAAATTTCCTAATTAATTAATCAATCAATTCTAATTTAATGTCCATTTAGATTCAAGAGAATCTTATTTACTATCTTTCTATTTAAATAAAAGAAATATCTTATCTTTCAATTTAAATTAGATACTATAACAAATATTGTCTTAAATTGTCAAGTGACTTTATATTATCTTGCCACTTGACTTAACCACAATACAAACTTTCTTGCTTTAATATATGTATAAATACCGCACCATCCCCTTCACCCAATTCCACCCAAAATCAAAAATAAATAAATAAATAAACAACCATCTCTTTTACTCTCTATATATATACAGAAAATGCATTATACCTCATATTTTGATTGAGTAGTCACTTTAGTTACAACAACTACTGTACAAGATAATTAGAATTATATCCATACATGGCCCACATCACGTTATATATTGTGACGCAGTTAGATTAATAAAGAAGACTTAAGCAAGGCAAGTTTTAGTATTGTGATGATTAGCTTTCTAAAGATACTAACTTGCGTTGCTTAGGTCTTCTTTATTAATATACCTGCCTGACAATATATAAACTGCTGTGGGCCATGCATGGCTATAATTTTAATTATCTTGTACCGTAGTTGTTGTAACTAAAGTGACTACTCAATCAAAATATTAGGTATAAAGCATTTTTCATCGTGATCCTCTGGGCCAACATGTCTCTTCAGTGAAGAAATAAATTAAAAAAAGTACATGAGAAAATTTCATTTTGGTCTGTTAATTGTCTTCGAATTCTGATTTTGGTTATGATGAATTTAACTTTGGCACTTAACTTTCAAGTAATTTAATGTAAGATTTTGATCGTTCTTTAACAAATTTAACTGATTATTAATTACTGTTCATGTAATTACCGCATGTGAAACTAGGTAAAAGACGTTGTTGGTACTTGGTACTTGAACCTTAAATAATTCGAATAATCGCTTTAAAGCGAAAAATAGGCCAAATATGTCTTTGTATTATAGAAAATAGCTTAAAATAGCTCTATATTTCACTATCTAGTTAATTCAGACCCGTTATACTGTGTCACTCATTTGTGCAAATTTTGACGGAGGGACACATGGCATAACCCTCCCTCATTTTTATATTCCCATCTCTATTGGGACAAAGGCAATAGATATAAAATGTAAGTACACAGAAGGGAGACTCCGACAGCTGTGGAATGCTTTTGGATAAATGCAGCTCGTATAAGTCCCCAAATCGATCATTGTACTATAAAGGTACCTGTGCAACAAAATGCACAGAAAGTGTAGCATGAGTACATATACACATATGTACCCAGTGAGTATCCCGTCTAAACTCGAAGAAGTAGTGACGAGAGGTCGACTAGATACTCACTAAGGTCCAACAACGTAATATAGAATGAGATAAGGCTAAAGCAATAGGCATGCGAAACAGTAAGCAACAAGTATATGAACACATAATGTAACACAAGTAAGAGCACCAAGTACCAATTCCTCTAATTCAATAATACCTTTCCAATACTGTCATATGTGAACCAGACTCAAGTGTACATATACCGACACGGACAAGACAACCGGCCGGAGTCATAAGGTGGGTCATAAGGACTGAGGTCATAAGCTCCCCACAATCGCGAATCATACCTGCGACTCGTGTGCTGACTCGATAGTAGTAATAAGCTCCCCACGATCGTGAATCTTACCTGCAACTCGTGTGCTGACTCGATAAATAAGCTCCCCACGATCGCGAATCATACCTGCGACTCGTGTGCTGACTCGATAATAATAATAAGCTCCCCACAATCGCGAATCATACCTGAAATGAAGTTGTTCGTGACTCCCAACTGCTGAACGACGCGCGGGATCTCAAAACGACCGGTCGGGTCGTTACATTCTCCCCCACTTAAACAGACGTTCGTCCTCGAACGTGCCAGGAACTGCCCCAGAATTACCTGGAATCATTGTTTAACACCTCGTGCACCTGCCCGTGCTACCACAACCCGGTTGGGCACATAAGCTTGATCAAATCTGAAGATATCCTCCTTTATTCATACAATAAGCTCCGAACTTCGTTCTAACATCTGAAATTCTCTGCCATGCCTGTTTCTAACATTTGAACACCGATTCAACTACCACACAAGGCACCAGAACATAATTGCAGGCCCTTGCTGAATCAACACCATACACCGCCTGATCCATTATCTGACCACAATGACGCTCCCTGGATCTTAATAGCCAAAATTCTGCGACGTTGATGCTCTCAGAGCACCTTATAAGTTACATTCATACATTTTGCTATAACGCTGATGATACCACCACAGCGGAGGAAATGTGTAGAAATTCCTAACCAACTGCACAGTTAACTAAACATTGAAATCCTTCCACCTGACTAAGATCATCATCCCATTACAACCAATGATGGTGATTGTCTTGTAATATACTTGCATAGTCCTATCACACCGATCCCAAATTTATAATCTCGTCTCACCCAGTACGAACTGCTCAGATAACCAATCACCCCAGGTATAACCAATAGTCCCACACGATGCCACCATGCGCCAATAGGCCACAATTCGAACACGACACATAAGGAAACGACATCAGGAAGACTCACACTATGAATATGAACTTTCCTCAGAGAAATAAGAAGTAAAACACAAGAATAATCATTATAGGAGTCTTGCTCAACATCACACTGTTGTGGCGCGCAACCCGATCCAAATAACATACCCGTGGCGGCGTGCCACCCAATCACATCATAGAATTTACATAAAGAAATATATACACAGAGTTGAATTGCTTACTATTACAAATCACTGAATATCGGTCACAAGCACGCTAAGTGCATAATACCATTCTGGGGAGACTAATAGATCTATATGCTACAAAAACTCCAGCACGACTGAGGTGCGATATATAATCTGAATCTCAAGAGCCATCCTGCTCACATAACCTCGTCACTACGCGGAACCTCAACACATAAAAAATTATCAAGTCGTTTCACCACTCACACGGCACAATCACAATACATGCAAATCCTTAAGTAGTAGTCTGAACCACCATAAACCTTCCGGGATCCGCCTACACCTGACAGGCCATAGCACTTGAATGCTTCCAAATGAAATCTATTACGACAGCCGATGAGCCCCACACACATCTGCACAAACAATACACGTACTGTCACGACCCAAATTCCTAATTCAGGTCGCGATGGCGCCCAACAGCGGGGTTAGGCAAGCCGATATAACCTTCACTAGGTGATACCCTTCCCATTCGATCAACAGGTCAATGATTACCAGTTTATAACGACTAACATGATGCTAGCCTTGAGTGAAAGTAAAGTCATAGTAGGTATAAAGCCGAAATAAAATATACATATAGATATACATCCCAAAACCCCAAAAAAATATAAATACCGCGTGTGTGCCAGGAGCTAGTGTCACGAGTGTCACAGGAAACTACTAAATATACAATGACTACAACATATACAGGGTCTCGGTCTGAGTGAAATAGACAGAGAACATAACAAAGAAACTCCCGGACGCTGCTAGGAAGTCGTCAGGAAAGCAGCTCACCGTGAAGTATGACCACGCTATCAGTATCTAGCACCAGCCTCCGGACCTGTACAGTCAAGTACAGAAAAAGGAAAGAAAGTGCAGCATGAGTACATATTTATAAATATGTACCCAGTGAGTATCCCGTCTAATCTCGAAGAAGTAGTGACGAGAGGTCGACTCGATACTCACTAAGGTCCAACAATCGTAAATTAAGCAGGATGTAAAGAAACTGCAGGCAAGTAAAACAAATAATCAAGTACATCAGTAACCGGCATCAAATAACAATCTCAAATCAAACAAGTTTGGTATCCGCCGTGTCGTACGGCCCGATCCCATAATATAGTCAATTATCAATCTGTCGTGGTGTACGACCCGAACCCATAATGTAGTCAATTATCAATCTGCCGTGGCCCTCTCATCACCCTCAAATCAAGCCAAATATCACAACGTTCAAAGACAACAATACCAAGCACACAAGTTACAAGTCATAACTATGCTACAACAGAGGAAAACAATGAGCATGCTGTGTCCTAGCTACCCGGACGAAATAGTAATAGCCACTACGTACGGACTCTCGTCACTCGGTGCGTACGTAGCCCCCAAACAAGATCACATAGCAAACAAGGTTACCTAGAGGGACAATTTCCCTCTTACGAGGTTAGAAAGGAGACTCACCTCGATAAAAGCACTCCTCGGACCAAGGACCGGATCAAAGATGCGCTCGAATTTCCGAAACTACTCCTGACGGCTCTCCACTAGCCAAACATAGTATAATTGAGTCAATTCATGCTCTAGGAATAAGAATTAACAAGATATTCCAAAATATAGCATTCTTGAAGGTTTTTGAAATTTCGACCCCGAGCCCACGCGTTCGGATTTTGAAAATTCTCGAAGGAATGAATTACCCGAAGCCTAAGGATCGTAATTACATAATTTATTTAGGAATTCATGGCTAAAAAGGAGTAATTCACTAATTATCAAAGCCCTAGAATTTTCTACCCAATTTTCCCATGATTTGATATTTTAATAGGTAACCTAGTTGGAATTCCATAATTAATCCATGAATTTAGAGAGGAAATTACACTAGCCTTGAGGAACTTGCCTTGGACAGCTTTTCCCTAGCTTTGAGGAGCTTCAATGGAGGTTGGGTATTGAAAATGAAGAAGAAAACCCGTAATTGGACATTTAAGTACTGCCCAGGAAAACCTTCACCGCAATCGCGGCATCAGGCCTGCGATCTCATAGACCAAGCTGCCAGACCACTGCGGTCGCGGCTGGAGGTTTACGATCGCGGAGAACAAATGGCCCTGGGCCCCCAACAACACTATGCGATCGCATAGTGGGGCCTGCAATCGCGGAGAGTGAGGAGTTAGGCTTATGCGATCGCAGAGCACAAAATTTAGCCCAGAAGAAATTCCTCTCTCCGATCGCAATCATCCCTCTGCGATCGCAGAGAAGGAAACAAGACATGGATTTTTCTGGTTTTTCTAACTTAGCTCCCGGGGGTCTAGAACACCCCCGAGCCCCCGGGACCCCATCCAAAAGCCCTGGCAAGTCTGTATTCATGATACGGACTCGCTCGAACTTCCGGAACATGAAAAACAACAACGGAACTCAAAATTCAACCCCAAAACCAAATTATTCAATCTTAAGAACTTTGGAATTCTAGAATTCATGGCATTGCGCCGAACGAGTCTATACTACTCGGAATGACCCAAAATTTTGCAGACAAGTCGTAAATGACTATACAGAACTATTGCCGGTCCCGGAATTCCATTCGTACCCCGATAGCATTAAGTCCCGTTCCAGGCCAAATTCTAAACTTAAGGAAATCCTGATTTCCATTTCGGGCGCCGAAATGCTCCCGGGTCATCAGAAACCCGAGCCGAACATACGCCCAAGTCCGAAATCATCATACAGAGCTACTGGAGCTGTCAGAACTCGATTCCGAGGTCGTTTGCTCAAAATGTTGACCGAAGTCAAACTTGGCCAAATAGGCCAGCCTTAAGGAACCAAGTGTTCCTAAACCATCCAAATCATCCCCAAATCCCAAACCACCCGCTCCCGCGAGTCATAAAGAACGAATGGACGCTATAGAAGGTTTCATTTAAGGAAACGAGATCTTAATACGCAAAACGACCGGCTGGGTCGTTACATTCTCCCCCTCTTAAACAAACGTTCGTCCTCGAACGGGACTAGAATTATACCTGGAGTACTGAATAGCTGTGGATATCTGCTCCGCATGTCTTGCTCGGACTCCCACGTCGCCTCCTCAACTGGTTGGCCCTTCCACTGGACCTTAACCGTAGAAACTGTCTTAGTCCTCAGCTGGCAGTCCTGCCTACCGACAATAGCCACTGGCTCCTCCTCGTAGCCCAACTTCTCATCTAACTGAATAGTGTTGTAATCAACCACGTGTGAGAAGTCGGCGTGATACCTCCGAAGCATGGAAACATGAAAAACTGGGTGAACTCCTGATAAGGCTGGAGGCAAAGCAAGCTCATAAGCAACCTCTCCAACCCGCTTTAGCACCTCGAAAGGACCTATAAATCTGGGGCTCAACTTGCCTTTCTTTCCGAATCTCATAATGCCCTTCATCGGCGAGACCTTCAACATAACCTTATCTCCCTCCATGAATGTTACATCACGTGCCCGATGATCTGCGTAGCTCTTCTGCCTAGGCTGTGCTGTACGGAGCCTTTCCTGAATAATCTTTACCTTTTCCAAGGCATCTCTGACCATATCTGTACCGTATAGTTTGGCCTCGCCAGGCTCAAACCACCCAATCGGCGAACAATATCGCCGACCGTATAAAGCCTCGAATGGAGCCATCTCGATGCTGGACTGATAACTATTATTGTATGAAAACTTTGCTAAGGGCAAGAACTGATCCCACTGACCCCCGAAATCAATCACGCAAGCCTTGAGCATATCCTCCAAAATCTGAACTGTACGCTCTGACTGACCATCAGTCTGAGGGTGAAATGCTGAATTGAGGTCTATTTGAGTACCCATATCGCTGTGCAAAGATCTCCAGAAGTGCGAAGTGAACTGGGGACCCCGATCTGAAATGATAGACACCAACACACCGTGCAACCAGACTATCTCACGAAGGTAAATCTGAGCCAGCCTCTCTGTAGTATAAGTAGTAGCCACATGAATAAAATGTGCTGATTTGGTCATTCTATCCACAATGACCCAAACCGCATCAACCTTCCGCAAAGTCCGAGGCAACCCAACCACGAAGTCCATCGTGATACGCTCCCATTTCCACTGAGGAATGGGCATCTGCTGAAACAAGCCTACTGACCGCTGATGCTCGTACTTAACCTGCTGACAATTAAGACACCTAGCCACATGCTGAACAACGTCTTTCTTCATCCGCCTCCACCAGTAGTGCTGCTTCAAATCACAGTACATCTTTGTAGCTCCTGGGTGGATAGAATACCGAGAACTGTGAGCTTCTGTTAGAATCCTCTCCCTCAGGTCATCAACATTAGGAACACACAATCGGCCCCGGAGTCACAGAACACCATCCTCGCCTAAAGTAATCTCCTTGGCCCTGCCCTGGACCACCGTATCCCGTAGCTCTGCTAGACGTGGATCATCAAACTGTCGAGCTTTAATCTCCCCAAATAATGAAGACTGAGCAAACACATGAGCTAGAACTCGACGAGGCTCAGAAAGATCCAATCTCACCAGGCGATTGTCCAAGGACTGAATGTCCCCGGCTAAAGGTCTCTCCTCAGCTGCAATGTAGGCCAAACTACCCATACTAGCTGCCCGCCTGCTCAAGGCATCTGCTACCACATTTGCTTTGCCTGGGTGATACAGAATAGTGAGATCATAGTCTTTCAACAACTCAAGCCACCTCCGCTGCCTCAAATTAAGGTCCCTCTTCTTGAGTAAGTACTGCAGGCTGCGGTGGTCGGTATAGACCTCACAAGATACACCNCATCCTGCATCAATACACATCCCAACCCGACGCGCGAGGCGTCGCAATACACTGTATACACTCCAGACTCAGAAGGCAATGATAACACTGGTGCTGAAGTCAATGCCGATTTGAGCTTCTGAAAGATCGCCTCACAATCGTTGGACCACTGAAATGGAGCATTCTTCTGAGTCAATCTAGTCAATGGAGCGGCAATAGAAGAGAATCCCTCCACGAATCGACGGTAATAACCTGCTAAGCCTAGAAAACTCCTGATCTCTGAAGCTGACGTAGGACGTGGCCAACTCTGAACTGCCTCAATCTTCTGTGGATCAACCTTAATACCCTCACCTGAAACCACATGCCCCAGAAATGCCACGGACTCCAGCCAAAACTCGCACTTGGAGAATTTAGCATATAGCTTCTGCTCTCGTAAGGTCTGAAGTACAACTCTCAAATGCTGCTCGTGCTCTCCCAGGATCTGGGAGTAGATCAATATGTCATCAATGAAAACAATAACAAAGGAGTCGATATACGGCCTGAACACCCTATTCATCAAGTCCATAAATGTTGCTGGGGCATTAGTCAAGCCCAAGGACATCACTAAAAACTCATAGTGGCCATATCTGGTGCGAAATGCAGTCTTCAGGAGATCAGAAGCCCGAATCTTCAACCGGTGATAACCCGACCTCAGATCAATCTTAGAGAATACATGAGCACCCTGTAGTTGATCAAACAAATCATCAATGCGCGGCAGAGGATACTTGTTCTTGATAGTCACCTTATTCAACTGGCAGTAATCAATACACATCCGCATAGACCCATCCTTCTTCTTCACAAATAGTACTGGAGCACCCCACGGCGACACGCTCGGCCTAATAAACCCCTTGGCCAACAACTCCTCAAGCTGCTATTTCAACTCTTTTAGCTCCTTAGGAGCCATACGATAAGGAGGAATAGAAATAGGCTGAGTATCTGTAGCCAAATCAATGCAGAAATCTATATCTCGATCTGGAGGCATGCCTGGAAGATCTGAAGGAAACACATCCGAAAACTCTCGAACGACAGGTACTGAATCAAGGGTAGGAGACTCGGCGGTGGTGTCGCGCACATAAGAAAGATAAGACAAACACCTTTTCTCGACCATGTGCCGAGCTTTCCTGAAGGAAATGACCCGGCCGAAGGCACTAACTGAAGCACCCTTCCACTCTAACCTCGGCGACTCAGGCATGGCTAATGTAATTGTCTTGTCATGGCAATCCAGGACAGCATGATAAGGGGATAACCAATCCATGCCCAAGATGACCTTGAAATCAACCATATCAAGCAACAACAGGTCGGCTCTGGTCTCAAACTCACAGAAGGTAATCACACAGAACCGGTAGACCCGATCTACCATTATAGAGTCGCCCACAGGAGTGGATACATACAAGGGAGAACCCAAAGACTCGCAACTAACATCCAGAGAATGGGCAAATAATGCTGAAGCATAAGAATATGTAGACCCTGGATCAAATAGCACTGAAGCCTCTCTACCACAGACCGAAATAATACCTATAATCACGGCGTCTGATGCCACTGCGTCTGCCCTGGCTGGAATAGTATAAAATCTGGCTGGAGCACTCGCTGACTGAGCTCCCCCAGGATGAACTGGAGCGGAACGACCCCTTCCTGACTGGCCTCCCCTCTCTAGGATGGCCCCTATCGATCTGACCTCCACCCCTAAGTGGTCGTGCTGCTGGCGCTGTAATCATAGGCTGTTGGCTCTGCTACACGGCCTCGCCCAAATTCCTGGGACAAAACCTCTATACGTGACCCAGATCCCCACACTCGAAGCAACCCCCTGGCGCTACTGCTTTCTGCCCTGAAGAAGAGGAACCCTAACTAGATGAAGAGCGGTGTGAATCCCCTGGTACAGCACTGGGATAAGACCTGGAGGATCTCTGATGGCTAGAATAATTGTCGGGCGCATTCTGGACGGCTGAAGGATGATAGGAGCGCTCTGGCATGGCGCTAAACTGGGGCCTGATTGGAACAACCCTAGGAGGTATTGGAGGTGCTGAATGGGAAGGCCTGCTGAACTGGACACCTCCGTACTGACCCCTGGCCCTAGCTGGAGCCCCTCTGAAGTCGCCTACAAACTTGGCCCTCTTGTCCTACTGACCCTGCTGACCTGGCTGACCCTGCTGACCTGGCTGACCCTGCTCCCTGCCCCTCACACAGTAACCCTCGATAGGTCGAGCTATCTCGACTACGAGCTGATATGGGGTACCCATCTCTACCTCTCTGGCCATGGATGTCCTGATCCCCGGATGTAAGCCTGCCACAAACCGTCGAACCCTCTCAGCATCTGTGGGTAATATCATGAGAGCATGGCGAGACAACTCTGAGAACCTGGCCTCATAATCTGACACAGACATCTGCCCCTGCTCTAACCTCTCAAACTGACCCCGAAGCTCCTCCCTCTCAGATGGTGGAATGTATCTGTCCAAAAATAACTGAATAAATTGCTCCCAAGTAACCGGTGGCGACCCTGCTGGCCTACTGAGAACATATGACTGCCACCAGCGGCGAGCTCTGCCCTCCAGCTGAAATGTCGTGAAATCTACCCCGTGTGACTCTAATATCCTCATGTTGTGCAGTCTGTCCCTGCACCTCTCGATAAAATCCTGTGCATCCTCTTCTCGCTCACCCCCGAAGGTCGGAGGGCAAAGCTGGGTCCACTACCCAGCAGCTTCTGCTGGTCTATCTCTGCAACTGGCCTGGGCTCCGGTGCTGCCACCCCAGGCTGAACCCCAACAACTGGTGGAATATATGGAGTACGATGTACTGGTGCTGCTGGTCCTGTAGCCTGGGCGGTAGGGGTCTGAACTCCCCCTCCTGCCTGCGAAGTAGCAGGATCTGATGGGAGTACACCCGTATGTGACATAGTAACCATGAACCAACATACGGCCCATGACCTCCTGGAAGCCCGACGCCGTCATAAAATCAGCGGGTGGTGGAGCTACTGGAGGCAGCTCATTCTGATCCTCAACATAAGGATCCTCAACTGGTGCAACCGGTACCGCTCTGGGACGCCCTCGCCCCCTACTACGAACAGAAGACCTACCCCTGCCCCTACCACGGCCTCGCGCGGCGGGGGTAGCAGCCTCTCCTAGATCACGAACATGTGAAGCACGCGTCCTCACCATCTATGAGAGAATAGAAAAAGAGGTTTGAGTACATCATCGGTTGCACGGTCAGATATGAACAAAAGGAGTTTCTTAACACCCTATAGCCTCCTCAACATAAGTACAGACGTCTCCGTATCGATCTGCAAGACTCTACTGGGTTTGCCCGTGACTCGTAAGACTACGTGAACCTAAGGCTCTAATACCATGTTGTCACGACCCAAATTCCTAATTCAGGTCGCGATGGCGCCCAACAGCGGGGTTAGGCAAGCCGATATAACCTTCACTAGGTGATACCCTTCCCATTCGATCAACAAGTCAATGATTACCAATTTATAACGACTAACATGATGCTAGCCTTGAGTGAAAGTAAAGTCATAGTAGGTATAAAGCCGAAATAAAACATACATATAGATATACATCCCAAAACACCCAAAAAATATAAATACCGCGTGTGTGCCAGAAGCTAGTGTTACGAGTGTCACGGGCAACTACTGAATATACAATGACTACAACATATACAGGGTCTCGGTCTGAGTGAAATAGACAGAGAACATAACAAAGAAACTCCCAGATGCTGCTAGGAAGTCGTCAGGAAAGCAGCTCACCATGAAGTATGACCACGCTATCAGTATCTGGCACCAGCCTGAAAATCAGATGGACCAGCCTCCAGACCGGTACAGTCAAGTACAGAAAAAGGAAAGAAAGTGCAGCATGAGTACATATTTATAAATATGTACCCAGTGAGTATCTCGTCTAATCTCGAAGAAGTAGTGACGAGAGGTCGACTCGATACTCACTAAGGTCCAACAATCGTAAAGTAAGCAGGATGTAAAGAAACTGCAGGCAAGTAAAACAAATAATCAAGTACATCAGTAACCGACATCAAATAACAATCTCAAATCAAACAAGTTTGGTATCCGCCGTGGCGTACGGCCCGATCCCACCCTGGTAGTCTCAATCTCGCCGTGGCGTACGGCCCGATCTCACCCTGGTAGTCTCAATCTCGCTGTGGCGTACTGCCCGATCCCACCCTGGTAGTCTCAATCTCGCTGTGGCGTACGGCCCGATCCCACCCTGGTAGTCTCAATCTCGTCGTGGCGTACGGCCCGATCCCACCCTGATAGTCTCAATCTCGCCGTGGCGTACGGCCCGATCCCACTCTGGTAGACTCAATCTCGCCGTGGCGTACTACCCGATCCCATAATATAATCAATCATCAATCTGCCGTGGCGTACATCCCGATCCCATAATGTAGTCAATTATCAATCTGCCGTGGCGTACGGCCCGATCCCATAATATAGTCAATTATCAATCTGTCGTGGCGTACGACCCGATCCCATAATGTAGTCAATTATCAATCTGCCGTGGCCCTCTCATCACCCTCAAATCAAGCCAAATATCACAACGTTCAAAGACAACAATACCAAGCACACAAGTATACAAGTCATAAATATGCTACAACAGAGGAAAACAATGAGCATGCTGTGTCCTAGCTACCCGGACGAAATGGTAATAGCCACTACGTACGGACTCTCGTCACTCGGTGCGTACGTAGCCCCCAAACAAGATCACATAGCAAACAAGGCTACCTAGAGGGACAATTTCCCTCTTACGAGGTTAGAAAGGAGACTCACCTCAATAAAAGCACTCCTTGGACCAAGGACCGGATCAAATATGCGCTCGAATTTCCGAAACTAATCCTGACGGCTCTCCACTAGCCAAGCATAGTATAATTGAGTCACTTCATGCTCTAGGAATAAGAATTAACAACATATTCCAAAATATAGCATTCTTCAAGGTTTTTGAAATTTCGACCCCGAGCCCACGCATTCGGATTTTGAAAATTCTCGAAGGAATCAATTACCCGAAGCCTAAGGATCGTAATTACATAATTTATTTAGGAATTCATGGCTAAAAAGGAGTAATTCACTAATTATCATAGCCCTAGAATTTTCTACCCAATTTCCCCATGATTTGATATTTTAATAGGTAACCTAGTTGGAATTCCATAATTAATCCATGAATTTAGAGAGGAAATTACACTAACCTTGAGGAACTTGACCTTGGACAGCTTTTCCCTAGATTTGAGGAGCTTCAATGGAGGTTGGGTATTGAAAATGAAGAAGAAAACCCGTAATTGGACATTTAAGTACTGCCCAGGAAAACCTTCACCGCGATCGCGGCATCAGGCCTGCAATCGCATAGACCAAGCTGCCAGACCACTGCGGTCGCGGCCGGAGGTCTGCGATCGCGGAGAACAAATGGCCCTGGGCCCCCAACAACACTATGAGATCGCATAGTGGGGCCTGCGATCGTGGAGAGTGAGGAGTTAGGCTTATGCGATCGCAGGAGTGAGGTCTGTGATCGCAGAGCATAAAATTTAGCCCAGAAGAAATTCCTCACTGCGACCGCAATCATCCCTCTGCGATCGCAGAGAAGGAAACCAGACAGGGATTTTTCTGGTTTTTCTAACTTAGCTCCCGGGGGTCTAGAACACCTCCGAGCCCCCCGGGACCCTGTCCAAAAGCCCTGGCAAGTCTGTATTCATGATACGGACTCGCTCGAACTTCCGGAACATGAAAAACAACAACGGAACTCAATATTCAACCCCAAAACCAAATTATTCAATCTTAAGAACTTTGGAATTCTAGAATTCATGGCATTGCGCCGAACGAGTCTATACTACTCGGAATGTCCCCAAATTTTGCAGACAAGTCGTAAATGACTATACGGAACTATTTCCGGCCCCGAAATTCCATTCGGACCCCGATAGCATTAAGTCGCGTTCTAGGCCAAATTCTAAACTTAAGGAAATCCTGATTTCCATTTCGGGCGCCAAAATGCTCCCGGGTCATCATAAACCCGAGCCGAACATGCGTCCAAGCCCGAAATCATAATACTGAGCTACTGGAGCTGTCAGAACTTGATTCCGAGGTCGTTTGCTCAAAATGTTGACCGAAGTCAAACTTGGCCAAATAGGCCAGCCTTAAGGAACCAAGTGTTCCTAAACCATCCAAATCATCCCCAAATCCCGAACCACCCGCTCCCGCGAGTCATAAAGCACGAATAGATGCTATAGAAGGTTTCATTTAAGGAAACGGGATCTTAATACGCAAAACGACCGGCTGGGTCGTTACACTTACTCAATCATACCGAAGGATCTGATCACTGTCGAACATGCACCGTTTCCTCATGGCTAACCAATGCATCTTCTCTTAATCATCTTTTATTGCCCTAAAGATAATAGTAACTTCTTCCAACTCATAGCAACTCAACCCTCACTCATCCTGAGTGACCTTGAATTCCGAGACCATGCTACCTAAATTCCGCAACTCGTCTCACAACCTCCTGATAATCTTTCTACAACCTGAAGTCTATTCTCTCACTCTTCTGATACTATCCAGCATGCTGAAATAACATAGAACCCTCCAACCATCTTCCTTCCTCTTAGAGACTATACTGCAGAAGCTCGCTTCTTAATTATACTGTTGCCTGAAACCCTTAAACACTGCATTCTCTAACTTTTGAATTCATTAGGACCACTACTGAGAGTCACCCACTCTGACTGGCCCCAAATACAATCAACCCCAAGGCTCTTCTAGCACATGAACATGCTTTTCAATGAAGCACGTGACCGAGTCACTACCTCTACAACTTGCCTATGTATTAAGCACAAATTCTTAGTCTTCCAGAGCCTATCCCTGGTCCAATA
>ML294412.1:0-13553 GCA_005239495.1 Nicotiana undulata
CAATTCCTATCATTCTTCCAAAATTTCCAAAATTCGACCCCGGGCTCGCTTGGTCCAAACACGAGACTCGGACCAAAAACCGATCGCCCATAACCCCACGAGTTAAAATATATAATTTGTTTTGAAATCCGACCCCAAATAGGGGTTGAATTACCCAAAATTCCCAAAAACCTAACTCTACCCAAAACCCCTAATTTCTACTTTGATNTGCTTGGAGGCCTTCAATGGAGGTTGGAGAGGAAAGAAAAATGTCACGACCCAAATTCCCACCCTTTGGGCCGTGACTGCGCCTAACGTTGAACCCGCTAGGCCAGCCAACGTATAACTTGCAATAGCAATTTAAAATCATTTAATACTGAACGAAACGATAGTTCGTCACTTTCAACAATTTTCCCACAAAAATCCTGTAAGCATTGCTTAATAAAAATAACGAAACTTTCAGAATGCGGAGAATAAAGACATGACAAACATGAAATAACGTAAAACTTCCCACACTAGTAACTCTCAAAACTTTACTGAGCCTTCCAAATCCCTTCAATTGTTTCACAGCAGAGAAATAATAATAATATCTTAGAAAAACTCAAAATGAAATGATAAGACATCTACAACGAACAATCCCAAAACCGGGGTGTCACAATCCCACGGACTAACTACTGGAATACTAAATACAAGTCTGGAAATGAAAATACAACACTGTCTTGGAAATAAGAAGAAAGACAATGAAACGGTAAAGGAGAGAAGCCTCGGGATCCACGAACGCCAGTGTATACCTCGAAGCTCTGACGTGGACTGAAGGTATCTCCCTCAGAACGCTCCACGGGGTCCGGTAGCAGGGTCTGCACAACACAAGGAAGTGCAGTGTAGTATCAGTACAACCGACCCCATGTACTGAGTAAGTGCCAAGCCTAACCTCGGCCGAAGTAGTGACGAGGCTAGACTTGACATTAACGATAACCTGTCCTATTCTACAGCAGGTAACAGGAAATAACACAAGGCAGGTGATAAACAGGCAAGTAGGGGATACGGGAGCAATAAAGGGGAACAAGTGGAATAAAACAGTCACATCGACAAGTAGAAGTAGTCCAACATATTCGACAACGAAACAATATAAATGTCGGAAAAATAGAAAATGGCACGGCATCACCCTTCGTGCTTTTACTCTCTTCCTCACAATGCAATTCAATCGAATATAATGGCACGNCATAATTCGTGCTAAAAGGAAGGACGGAGCTTAGCCTTAACATACCTTTCCAACAAACGTCTGAATGCCGGTAGTTCCTTCACGAACGTTGTTCCTTACGTCCTAAGCTTCGCAAACACTATATATATGCAGCTTATACGCACCTATAAACAGTTCATAGGAATCTGCGGACGCCAGCAGATCTACCTCGTGTCTCTGTGCGAATAGTATCAGCTACTACTTCAACTTAGCTCTGGTCGGTACCTGGATCTGCACAAGAAGTGCAGAGTGCAGTATCAGTACAACCGACCCCATGTACTAGTAAGTGTCGAGTCTAACCTCGGCGAAGTAGTGACGAGGCTAGGACAAGACACCATATAAGAACATGGACATATATAATCATGCTAGCAGAAATAACAACACATAAAGAATTAAAGACCGCAAATAATGGGAAGAGGTCATACTGTGGAGAATTTTAGCACAAGGATTGAGATAACGAAAAGACAGATATAAACAATGATAAACCAACAAAATTGAGCAATTAATGTAGAAAGGAAATTTACACGACATCACCCTTCGTGCTTTTACTCTCAGCCTCACCAAATAAAAATAGAATGCACGGCATCACCCTTCGTGCTTTTACTCTCATCCTCACCAGATCATAAATATGAATGCACGACATCACCCTTCGTGCTTTTACTCTCTTCCTCACAATATAGATAATTCATGCACGACATCACCCTTCGTGCTTTACACTCTCCCTCACAATTTAATATAAATGAACCATGCACGACATCACCCTTCGTGCTTTATACTCTTCCTCACCAATCACAGAATCATTAACAGCATACAAAGAGGGATTTCACAAGAAATCAGTATTTCATCATAGTTTTTATCATCATTTATCATTTCAATCTCAACTCAGTATTCACAAAGGGATTTCACAAGAATTCAGTATTTCCTCATAGTTTCTATTTATCATTTCAATCTCAACTCGGTATTCACAACATTATCCATCTCGGTGGAACCGGATACTAATCTCCTAATATTTCACTAACAACAATAGCCACAAATGATAGGCTTTAAGACAACCAAAATAACAAGAATTAACATTCACTCGCATGGTATGACCTGACCACAACGTATAGGTACTCGTCACCTCACATATACATTGGATTTAGCAACAAAACAAGTAGCAAGTAGTCACACAATACCTATTCCCTCAAGCTAAGGTTAGACACAACACTTACCTCGATTTCGCGGGCCACTCACTGCTCAAGCACACCTTTTCCTTTAGAATTGGCGTTCAACTCACTCGTATCTAATAATAATTGGTTTAATATCATTAAATATTGCTAAATGAACTAACTTTAATGCAAGATTATAATTTTCCTAAGTTTTTCCAACAAAAATATGAAAATCGACACCGGGCCCGCTTGGTCCAAACTCGAGGTTCGGACCAAAATCCGTTTACCCCTTCTCCCCAAAGCCCGGATATACAATTGGTTTTGGAATCCGACCTCAATTCGAGGTCTAAATTCCCAAATTTTGAAATTCCTAAGTTCCACCCAAAATCTCTAATTCTACCATGAAATTTTCTAGATTCTATGATGAAATCTTGTAAAACGTAGTTAATGATTGAAAGAGATGAGTTAGAAATCACTTACTTATGATTTGGGGAAGAAAAATATTTTGGAATATCGCCTCTTCTGTTCTAGAGTTTTATTATTTTTGAAACGTAGTAAAATAATAAAAAGTCATGTATATATATATATATATATATATATATATATATATATATGACTCAGGTCCCTGCCACCGCGGTCAGTAGAAAAACGGGCGCTGCAGCGGAACCTAGTCCCTGCCCACCGCTGTTAGCGAAACAATGGGCGCTGCAGCGAAACCTGGTCCCTGCCCACCGCTGTCAGCGGAAAAATGGGCGTTGCAGCGGAACCTGGTCCCTGCCCACCGCTGTTAGCGGTATTCCTAGCGCTGCAGCGGAACCTCGTCCGCGGTAGCGGAATTTCTAGCGCGGCCGCCCTTCCAGGTTCAGAGACCTGCAACCTGCAACTATTATCTCCAGATCTTTTCTAAGTCTTAAAACACTCTGTGGTCTACCCGAAACTCACCCGAGCCCTCGAGGCTCCTAACTAAACATACACGCAAGTCTAAAAATATCATACGGACTTGCTCGTGCGATCAAATACCAAAAATAACACCAGAAACTATGAATTTAACATCAAAACTCATGATTTTCTCAAGAACACTTCAAATTTACTATTTTCTCAACTAGACGTCCGAATTACGTCAAATCAACTCCAATTCTCACCAAATTTCACAGATATGTTATAAATGTCGTAATACGCCTGTACTGGGATCCGGAACAAAAATACGGGCCTGATACCGATGAGTTCAACCATTAATTCATTTTTTTATTTCATTTAAATCGAGCATAACAATTTTCTTTTAAAATGATTTTTAAAGCTAGGGACCTCAAAATTCAAATTCGGGCATACGCCCAAGTCCCATATTTTACTGCGGATCCGGGTATGTTCACTCAAAATGTTGACTAAACTAAAAATCGAATATTAACTCTCAAAACCATTATTTCATATATTATCACATAAAAGCTTTTCGGATTCACGCTCGGACTGCGCACACAAATTGAGATAATTAAAATTAAATATTTCTAATGCTAATGAGCCTGAAATGATGTCTTAATTAACAAGATAACTCTTTAGGTCATCACACGAACATTCCCAATTCCTGACAGGCTCGCATTTGCGAGCAAATTCTTCGCATTTGCGAAGAGTACCTGGATCAGCATAAGTTCACATTTGCAATCATGAGGTCGCATTTGCGGGAGGCAAGAGTTCGCATTTGAGAAGAGGGTAAGGTAGGGGCAGTGATCGTAAATGTGATCAAATGGTCACATTTTCGGAAACTCAGTGTTCGCATTTGCGAACTTCTCATTGCAAATGCGATGGATGCAGAGATACGAGGACTTCGCAATTGCGATGGTTTCTTCGCATTTTTGGGGTTTGCATTTGCAGGTTCGCAAGTCGCAAATGCGATATCTACAGCTGGGTAAAACTTGACTTAGACGAGATTTTGTTCATTCTTCACAATTTTCAAAACAAGAAACCCTAGAGGTGATTTTTCAAAGAATTTTGCTTCCCCAAATCATTGGTAAGTGATTCTAAACTAATTTTCAATATTTCACTACATTTTCTAATATTTCAACCTTAAATATTGTGTTTTCATGGTGGAAATTGGGTAGAAATTAAGGATTTTATAAATTGGGGATTTAGACCTCAAATTAAGGTCGGATCCAAAACAAATTACATGACCGGGCTCAGGGGTGAATGGGTAATCAGGTTATGGTCTAAAATTGGGGATTGGACCAAGTGATCCCAGAGGTTGACTTTTTAAAAAATAGCCTACATTGAATTTGTTGCAATCGTTAGTAGTTCCGAAGGCTTAATTTGAATCGTTTGGTTGGTAATTTGCTAGATTTTATTTGTTTGGAGTCTTGTTTGAGAGGTAAAGTTGTGGTTGAGTATTGAGTGGTCTTTGGAGCGAGGTAAGTGTTGTGTCTAACCTTGACTTGAGGGAATTAGGAACCCTCGGACTATGTGCTATGTGAATTTCATGTGAGCGGCGTATATGCAAGATGACGAGTGCTTATGCGCCGCCGAATTATCAGTTTTCCCGCATTTCTTAAATTATCTCTTTCCCTGTCTTAATTGTTATATGCTCTAAATGTGTTCCCACGCCTAATTGCTACCTGTTAGTAATTGTTTCCTCCTGTTTATGATATTAGATCTTTTCATAGTTTCATGATCTCCTACTATTTTCTCAAGTTGGTTTAGTTGCACATTCTAGTTGTAAAATTTGGATCAGTCTCGCTGTGTAGTATTACTTATGTGGATTATCATGTTGTAAAAGGTCTCCTATTTGTTTCAGTTCGGTGTTTAGGGATTATAAAGGCTTTTCCGTGATTTGAATTATAAATTTTACTGTGCATATTGAGTACTTGATGTTTGATATGGTGGGATCGGGTTGCACGCCGCAACACGTGAAATAAGGGTGGTATAATGAGGTGGAATAAGGGTGAATCTATAATGTATGGTGGGAACCGGTTGCACGCCGCAACAGATGTAATAAGGGTGGATTATTTTGGTGGAATATGGGTGAATAATGATTCTGATATTGTGATATGATAGGATTGGGTTGCGCTCCGCAATATAAGGGTGAATCTATAATGTATGGTGGGAATCGGTTGCACACCGCAACAGATGTAATAAGGGTGGATTATTTTGGTGGAATATGGGTGAACTATGATTCTGATATTGTGATATGGTAGGATCAGGTTGCGCTCCGCAAAAAAATAATAATAATAATAATAATAAAAAAAAAATATATATATATATACTCTTTGTTGTTAATGTTGTTACTAGGGAATAAGAGAGGATTATGTGACGTAAGGTGGGATCAGGTTGCGCGCCCCAACAACCTGTGTGTTTATATTTCTCTGAGCTGTGATAGTTTTACGGTATTTCCTTTTGCACTTATGGATTGGTAAATTCTGAACGTCGTTGACTTATTCCTGAAGCTGTAGCCATTACTTTCAACTCGCTGCTTTATTTCGTTCTGTATTTTCTTTTCCGTCTATATTATTTATATTGCATGCAGGTTGTAGTATAGGCGATCCGCCTTAGCCTCGTCACTACTTCGTCAAGGTTAAGATCGGCACTTACAGAGTATATGGTGTCGGTTATACTCATACTACACTCTGCACTTCTTGTGCAGATTTTGGTAACGGCCCAAGCTGATCGTGAGGTTAGCAGCTGGACTTGCTCGACAGGAGACCCAAGGTAGATCTGCTGGCGTCCACACACCCTGGAGTCTCTTCCTAGTCACATTATTTTACTATTTCTTTTCTTTCAGAATAGTGTATTTCCTTTCAGACTCTGTTGTAGTAAATCATAGTAGTTGGTGAGTTGTGACTCCAGATCCGAAATGTATCAGATATTATGAGTTTTACGTTTTTCCTCAAATCCATTTTAGCTTAATTGTTCTTGTTATTGAGATTGGCTAAAGTTCGCATTAAGAATCCTCTAACGTTGACTTACCTAGCAAGTGAAATGTTAGGCGCCATCACGGCACCGAAGGTAGGAATTTCGGGTCATGACACCCGTACTCAAATATTTATTTTAGTATTAGTATGATTCAAATGTATAATGAATTTTCCAAGAAAATAAAATAACAATATGAGATGAGTCATAACATTGTACTAAAATATTCAATAGCATAGATAATAAAATCACACAAAGAAAATATTACTAATTAATATACCATAATAAAAATTAACATAATCTGAATATACTATATAGGTCGTACTAAAATAAGAAATTACACAACCAAGTATTAAAAAAGATAAACTAGGTTATACATTTTCATTATGAATCAATGCAAAACTACTATCATTTCTAGTGTTGAATAGGATTTCCTTTATTAGCATTAGTATGAATTTGAACTTTATTTGACTTAGTACCTTTTTGTGCTATAAAATTTATTGGGTCATTCAAGAATGTTAAGTCCAAACTTCAAATAATACTTTTGAAGATAAAATGTGAGCAAGTTTAAGAAATATTTATAAATTATATTACAATAAATATTTATATGCATAAAATATTTTTTTAAATTATATTAATGTAATGTCGGGTTGGTTTAATTTTGGTTTGACTTTTTTTAGTTAAAACCAAACCAAACCAATTATGGTCGGGTTTCTTTTTCCAACACCAAACCAAATCAAACCAAACCACAATCGGATTTTTTTTTCTTGATTTGACTCGGATTATCCGATTAGTGTGATTTATCGATTTTCCTTGTACACTCCTACTTGTCATAATATTAAGTACTAGCTGATTCTATTACCAAATTAAGAAGTAAAAATAAGTTTGGTTCACTAGCGATCTAAAAGATATTTACTCAATCACTTAAAATGCCATGGCAAGTAACTCTTTAATAGTATTGACTAATAATCTTTTATCAATGGTAAGTAACATGCTATAACTAAATTACACCTATAAAACTTATTTATTTTCAATGCATATAACTTAAATTTATTACAAATAAATAACGATGACAATTGGCAGTATGAAACCTAATTTTTCTCTTAATATTGACCTATTTGGTATAAAATTCTATGCTCCGAAAGTAGAAATTTCCTGCTTGACTTCATCCTCTGTATCCCATTAAATTCTGTTAACTAATAAGACTTTTCAACGTCCCTGAAATTCAAGTGACTCGTCAGTTCCAAACTTGCATGTAATCACTCTTTTTATTTTTATTATTTTTACCTTATTATGATTTAGGAATAAAAGAAGTAATCTCTTGTTTATTTACAGGGTACAAACGAAAAGACATCCACAAGACCATGGCGATGACTCCTGAATTGAAGAGGAAAAGAGTCATTGAGGAACAAGAATATGAGTATTTTGTGAATATTTCAGTGCATCATGCTGAAGACATTGATTCTGTCACAAGACATCCCGATGGCGCGAAACGGATATATAAAGTCATCGGATGGGTGAATCCAGGAGACGAATTCATAACTCCAGCAGCAGAAGGATTGCCAAATCCAGAGTGGAATATAAAATACCAAGTTCCATTGGGGATGTATGATCCCTACAAGTACTTGAACTTGGAAGTAGTTCGTGTTTGGTCAAAATCTGATCCTGGTACATCAAGTGGTTGTATGTTGGTAGGAAGGGCTCAGATTCCTTTGCCAAAAGTTAACCAGAATAAAGGCGAGCAGCAGGGGGGTCGCCACAGCAGGCGGCATGGCTTGGTAGCACCACCAGCGGCAGGGTCGGGCGTCGTGGCGGATGGGCACATCATAGTTGCCATGGAAGTGAAGAGACGACCAGCCTACTTTTATGGTAGGTAGTTGATGTTTTTCTATTAAACCATTGAAAAGGAGAAAGATGCTGCTGAAATAGCCAATTATTTCTCTCTTTTTTTGGTTTTAAGTAGAAGGTAGTAGTAGTATTTTCCTTAGATAGTGAACCCATCAACTGGGATAAGAATTACTGAATGTGATGGTCCATAAGACATGCAAGTGTTTCATCACTTTCTACCATTAAAGAAGCTACAACATCAAGTCTAGCACATGTTTCTAGTTACAAGTTTAACATCCCACGGTACCATCAAGTCCTAATTCTGAAAAAAATAAAATCATATATCTTTGTCCTGTTGGCCAGTATTTAGAGATAGTGCAGAAAGTATAATAAGCATCAAGTTAGACAATCATATGAGATTTGTTTTCCATGCCAAGATAGATTTGAGGAAATGAAACAACATATTTTCCAAGGGACATTCTTTTTTCTTAATCAACCACCAAGCCAGAAGTTTCTAGGTGGATTCAAAGTTGAAATGCAGCGCCGTGCTTTTGCTAGCTTAGAGCAAACATACTTCTCCTTATCACACATGTGCAATAGTAGCAATATAGAGGTATACACGGGTTGCACAGCAATATAAGGATATAAGACTACTAAGGGGTCGTTTGGTATGAGGTATAAGAAGGTATAAGCGTACTATAAAAATTTAATACCACTTTAATACCTTCTTTTGTTAGCAAACCAGGTATAAGTTATCCTGGTGTTAATTTTAACACTGGGATTACTTATACCTTATAGAAGGTGGGGCAATTAGCACCGGTATAACTTATACCTTCTCTTACCAAACAATGAATAAACAACAATCCCAGCATAATTCGTATTCCAACCAAACGACCCCTAAATAACAAACAAATAAGTTGCAAGAATGCAGCATATTGAAATAGTGTCACGACCCAAAATTTATAGGTCGTGATGGCGCCGGACACCACTGTCAGGCAAGCCACCCCCAATAAGTTAAAATACTTTCGTGTTTAACATTTTCGAAATCGTTACCTTTCTCACATTTTATAACCAAGTAATTTAAAATTCTCGTAAATCAAATACGGCAGGAAATCATCTTTAATATAATAAAAGAAATACCAACACATCCCCAGAACCCGGTGACACAAGTCCATGAGCAACTTCTAAGAATTTATACAATTATACAATGCTTGTCCGAAAAATAAATTGGACAAAGGCAGTAAATATAAAATGTAAGTACACAGAAGGGAGACTCTGGCAGCTGCGGAACGCCTTTGGATGAATGCAGCCCGTATAAGTCCCCAAATCGATCACTGTACTATAAAAGTACCTGTGCAACTAAATGCACAGAAAGTGTAGTATGAGTACATATACATATATGTACCCAGTGAGTATCCCGTCTAAACTCGAAGGAGTAGTAACGAGAGGTCGACTAGACACTCACTAAGGTCCAGCAATATGAAATACGACAAGATATGGCTAAAGCAATACGCATGTGAGACAGTAAACAACAAGTACATAGCAAATAACGTGATCCAGATAATAACTGAAAAATGAACAGCAAAGTACCCAAAATCTCCTCCTGACCGATACCTGACAATCTAGTTATAAGTGACTCAGAACTCAAGTGATCACACAATACCAGAACAAGACAACCGGCCGGAGTCATAAGGGTGGTCATAAGCTAACCCGCGATCGCGAATCATATCCGCGACTCGCGTGCTGACTCGATATAGTAATAAGCTGACCCACGATCGCACATCATACCTGCGACTCGTGTGCTGACTCGATATAGTAATAAGCTGACCCACGATCACGCATTATACCTGCGACTCGTGTGCTGACTCGATATAGTAATAAGCTGACCCACGATCGCACATCATACCTGCGACTTGTGTGCGAACTCGATAATAATAAGCTGACCCACGATCGCGCATCATACCTGCGACTCGTGTGCTGACTCGATAATAATAAGCTGACCCACGATCGCGCGTTATACCTGCGACTCGTGTGCTGACTCGATAACAAGTGCGTATATATATAAGGACAAACGTGTACCAACTCAACAGTGAACTCAACAGGACTAGGCCAATACCACGGGTAATCAACTAGGATTTAAATCATAATACCTCACTTTTTCCTTATCATCTCAACAGTAATTACAACTCGTAACTCATAACACATACGAAGGTACAGATAGGGCACATAGAGGCATGCTTGTGAATCCTAAGGCTACCCGACATAGCAATATAGTCACCACGTACGGACTCTCGTCACTTGATACGTACGTGGCCCCCACAACATGTACACACAGCAAACAAGAACCTATGGGGACATTTACCCCCTTACAAGGTTGGAAAGGAGACTTTACCTCGTGTCGAATCTACCTCTCGTACCAAGAACACGCCCGCAACTCCGACTCTATACCCGAGGACTCGTAACTGGAATAGGAAAAATCCGTATAATATTCTTGGAAAAGATTGCACCGTACTCTTTTGTAACTGCAAAATTTACGTTACTATGATTTTAAAAATTCTCGTTGGAACGTTGTAGGAAATTTGATTGAAATTGATAATGGCAACGTTCTGTTCTCTTAATGGAACCTTGTGTTGAAGATCATTTCCTTATATTGTAGTAAAAATGACTACTATTCTGATGATATGCCAATATAAGGATGAAGTGTCCTTTACTTTACTACTTGGTTGCCACCTATTAAATGACTAAGAAGTCATTTACTTTAGATTGTGCCAACTGCCATATTTTTGGAGGGTGGAATTTATTAATTTTTATCAACTATTAGTTAATTGGGAATGTCCTGTTATCTGGTAATTAATCAATTATCCGCATAATTAAGAATTATTTCTACTTACTTAAAATATTACTCACTTTTCACACACTTTGCTATTATGGCCATGTGGTATCTGATATGGTACTAGTCCATAAATGACATAACGGAACTACTCCCGGTCCCGAAATTCCGTTCGGACCTCAATAACATAAAATCACGTTCCAAATCCAATTTCAAACTTAAGGAAAATCTTATTTCTATATTGGGCGCCGAAATACTCCTGGGTCATCGAAACCTGTTCCGAACATACGCCCAAGCCCCAAATCATCATACGAAGCTACTGGAGCTGTCAGAACTCGATTCCGAGGTCGTTTGCTCAAAATTTCAATCTTAATCAATTCCTCCAACTTAAGACTTCCGAAATGAGAATTTTCCTTCCAATCTAACTCCGAACTTCCTGAATTTCAACTCCGACCACACGCACAAGTCAAAATACTTGAAATCAAGCTGTCCATGACTTCCAACCGCTGAACGACGCGCTAGAGCTCAAAACTACCGGTCGGGTCGTTACAAATAGGTAGTCTGTAACTCAGTATTGGTATCAACAACAACCCAATGTGATTCCACAAGTGGGGTTTGGGGAGGATAAGATGTACGCAGTCTTATCCCTACCCTGGAAGGGCAGAGAGATTGTTTCCGACAGACCATCGGCGAAAGAAAAGATGGAAGACCTTATGTGATAAGGATAAAAGGGATACCATACTAACACTAATACTATTGAACTAAAGAAGACAAAGGGAAACGTTCGACTACCTGCTAACCTTTTACCCTAATTATTCTCAATCTTCACACCCTCCTATTAAGGGTCATGTCCTCGAATAGCTCAAGCCGAGCCATGTCCCGCCTGATCACCTATCCCAAAGACTTCTTTGGCCTACCTCTACTCGTCCTCTTAGTCTCTTACCCCCAAGGTCAACCTCTCACACCTCTTAATTAGGGAATCTGTGCTTCTCTTTTTAACATGCTTGAACCATCTTAGCTTCACCTCTCGCATCTTTTCCTCCGGAGGGGTCACACCCACCTTGTCCCGAATAACTTCATTCTTAATTCTATCTAACCTAGCATGCCCACACATCCATCTCAACTCAATATTGGTATCAGATCTAAGCAATTCTGCATCTGTACTTCTCTCGTCCCATGACAGGTTGCAAATTATTAACATATAAGTAGCAGCAGACAGCTAGGAGGACTCTGGAATTTCGATACAAGGAAAGGAGATGTTATCAACTCTGTTAAAAGAAGGATATTGCATCTTTACATACAGTTTCACCGAGCTATCAGCAAGTTGGTTCCGTGTTGAATGGATATATTAAGCTTCTCGATTAGATTAAACACAACTAATCCGTGGGATCTTCGAAACTTTGCACAATTTTTACTTGAAAAGCAGTGAAACAGTTTGCTTACCCCATTTGTGATACACCACTGAAGATGAACCGCAGAAATCTCAGCATGAAGATTTGTCTGTACACCGTGTTCATCTGTTATAACAAATGCAGCTGCACTCAATCTTGGGTTTCCTTTCAATCCGCCATCTTTATTACACTTTGTAATCCATATATAGATTGAGTTTGTATGTTAGCCTGTGAAACATAAGCTTTAAAATGTAAAGCGCATCATTCATAGTCGTCCCAATTAATTTATGCATATATCTATCTAGTAATGGAGAAGCTTCAACTTCTACCAAGTACGAAGCAAGCTTTGTAAAAATATGTTTCCAGTTAAATATTTCTTAAGAAACCTTAATTATACCTGCAAACCAGCTAGTGTTTCACTAGAAAAGCTGGGAGCCTATACTTGAATCTCCATTAGTCGCGTGTTAGAGTAGCGTAGCACACAGTTAAAATCAAAAGCAATCTTTAGTTTACAGTCTACTTTATTTGTTGGCCATGTAAAAGAAGCGAAGCTCACATGCTAGTTACAAATTAACAACCGACATTACTGAGCAATAAGCATAACACTTCATTTCTATGTTACTTGTTTGGAAAAATTTAGAGAAAGAAACAACATTTAATCAACAAACAAGACGAACAGCTAATAATAGAAGAATAGATAATGTTTTGGATGTGGAAAGACAGTTTGATCAGGCACGCATTGGAAGGCGCTGATTTTAGATTAGATTTATGTCACTACCCAGGTGTAAATAGCAAAGTGACCTAAGAGCTACAGATAAATCTAGAAAATTAATTAAGTCATGCTATTTCAATGGGTCTCACCAAAAATACTTCATAGAGCTATAGATAAAGGTGTCTAACGGGCTGGGTTGACCCGTAATCGGACCGGCCCGGTACATAGGGGCGGGTGCGGCTGGGTAGGGGGTTAGAGGGGGTTGGTCCATTTATTTATTTTTAACGGTTAACCGGACCGGTCAAACCCGATCCATGTGAACAGTGCCGTGTATCGGTTTAACCGGCCCGGCCCGACCAGTACAACGGCTAAATTTTTTTTTTTTTTTAATTTTTTTAAATTTTTGGGGCCCACTAACCGTTGGCAACGGTCACCCCTAGCAGGGATCCGGTGCCCAACGGGTTAATTGCAATAATAGCCCCTTTTTTCTTTAAAATTTAACATATTTTCAATTTACAAAATTAACCTTCTCTAA